>CAXITT010000215.1:8195-21121 GCA_964033795.1 Lymnaea stagnalis | reverse complement strand
TCTATCTATCTATCTATCTATCTATCTATCTATCTATCTATCTATCTATCTATCTATCTATCTATCTATCTATCTATCTATCTATCTATCTATCTATCTATCTATCTATCTGTCTATCTCTCTGTCTCTCTGTCTGTCTGTCTGTCTGCCTGTCTGTATGTCTGTTTGTCTTTATTTCAGTCTGTCATCTATCTATCTAAGAAAATCTTAAACCATTTCTATTTTAAAAATTAAAAATTCACTTAGGCAAAATGAGTGAGTTTTGAGATTCATGGGTATAATTATAATTATGTAAATTTACTTATGTTTGTTAACGTCATTGATTTTTTAATTGGCAAACATTTGTTCATTTGTAAAATGAAATTATATTCATTTATTTTTCACAACTTCGTTATCATTTGATTTAAAGATATTGTCATCCACGTAAAAATGTACACAAACCCGATATATATTTACCTAAGAAGGTTAATTGTTTATCAAATGCAATCTCAGGTGTATCTTGTGCTGCCCATCCCTCCCTCATACAGAATTTTAAAACAATTAATCAAATTATCCACGGGATTGTAGCCCCCTTACTTACACAAAAACATTTTTATTGCATTTCACTTGCTTTGTTCTTATTTGGATGAGTGGTAAGTGCATTAGTGAATACTATTTGGCTATGTAGTTTCGCTGCACTGATTGAATTAAACGGCATTTTCTCACCCAAAGTATTTTTAAATTTTATGTTTTTACTACTTTATAAATTGAAAAAAAGAATATTTTTGGAATGAATAAAAAGTAAAACTTACTAAATTTTAAAATTCAAAGCTAAAATTCTATTTAATTTGAGCAAATTTTAGCACTTTAAAAATCAATAAATTATTTTTATTAACTTACTTTTAAGAAAAGGAAAATTCGTTATTGTTTCTGCCACGCGCTGTTATTACATAAAATAAACTTAGAGATGTGGATAAAATAAGAAATCGCTCTATGAGTTCATTTGCGTATTTATTAAGAACAAATAATTTTTTTTTTATTTCGCAATATTAACAACACACTAAAAAAACCACTAAAAATAACAGATGTTTGGGCATTACCAATAAATGTGATTACGATGCAATGGTGAGATCCTAATTTTTTTATTAATATATTTTTCATAACTTGTACATTCAGATAAAATGCTTAAAATAGTTCCTTTGTTGTTACTTTAAATTTATTTGTAATTTATAATAATAATACTTAATTTTTTACTCAAATAAAAGCGGATATATAATATTTTTTGCTAATTTAAATTGATTCTATTTCCGTAAAATAATAGAAAATGACTAAAATCGTTTTTAAGAATCCTAAGGTATCTAAATAGTTTCGGTTCTTTGGCGCTACGTTCAGCTTAGCTCATTCTTATATATATTTCTTTTATATATATTATTACTTCCGCGGTGCCGTTCTGCAGGGGACTCAATTTCATCTGTGCATATTTTTTTAGCCTTCGCGATAGTCTAGAGCTTTTTTACAAAGTTTTCTATGCCATCAAGGAGTGTTGCATGTGTTTTATCTGCTTTGGCTGATACTCTTTTGTTTTTATCGCCAGGAACAGGGGTTAAAGGTATTTTTTGGACATTGTTGCCAGAAACCAAGACAAATCCATCTCCGCAAGATTGGAAAAAAAATGATAGGCCATCTTGTAAGCAAATGGCAAGATCAAAACAACCATTCAAAGACAAATTTGCTGCACACAAAAGGAGTGTCCCTGATTTATATATATAATATATACATATATATATATNAGACAAATTTTCTTCACACAAAAGGAGTGTCTCTGATTTATATATATAATATATATATATATATATATATATATATATATATATATATATATATATATATAAATTATATATTGATTATGCATTGTTCCTATGTTTTCCTTTCTAAATTTTATAATGGCAACATTTTGAAGTCAATTTTTAATATGTTAAAGATATAAACTCTAAATTCGTTTATTCTTCTAAAACATGTGTTAACAATGTAAAAAGCCCACAATTATATTTATGTAAAAAAAGGATGTAAAAAAATATTATTATTTCTTATCATTACTAATAGTAGTCGTAGCAGAAGTGTCGTTTTAAGGGTTTCTTGATAGTTACTTAAGACTGAAGCTATCACTGATCACTGTATTGAACAAACATATATAAGTGTAAAGAATGTCATATATTTTTTTTATGCAATCCTGGTCACGGTCAGATCGCGTGATTCTGTCATGTGACTGTTTTCATAATTTTGTCAATGAGCGATAATGTTTTACTTCCAGAACTTCCCCTCATATCGCACCATTTTGCCTCGGTCATGAATGAGCGAAGACGTATTTCCGGGGCTGTGTGTAATTATTGTTGTGGGCGTCAAGAAGCATTTGTTTCAAAGAAGTGAGTGATCGGTCTGTTAAGTTGGGTGCACGAGTTTCCTTCCGTCCAATGTGAACACTATTATTGCTGGTTTGTTTATTGTGCACTGTGTCTTAACATATCATAGAAATTATTAAAGAATACTTTTATTTCAAGCCATCTCGTGATTTTTCTTTGTTTGTTTGTTTGATACGTGAATGGTTCAGTACGCATCAGACGATAGACCCATCAGCCTTGTTGGGGCTAAGAAAAAGAAACGAAGTTTTAGACTCTGAAATTATTTCTATGGCCGTTCGGGTGGAACCTATCCCTAGCCGACTATTTGCCACGTTCATTAAAACAATAAAAAAATACTTAAAATAATTGTTTAATAATTATATTAGATACTAGGAAATATCGCCCGATGTAATCGAGATGAAAATGGCAGGCGTTTTGCGATAATTTCCACTTGCTCTTGCGTAAAACCTCATCGGAATTCCTGATTTTAATTAGAAGTTTCTATGTAATGATGTTTACGTTTCTATCATCGTTAAAAGTTTAATGCAATACTTTCTTCTATATATTATAAGCTTTACCCAACATCATTTCCAACATGACCTTACATGACCAAATCTAAATGACAAATAATTAATCATAATTGACACTAATGTCATTGACAGCTGATTTCAAGGCTAGAGCAAAACTTTATATGTCATGTGATTTTAAAATGCTAAATGTTGGGCCTACCCTACCACTTTTCAATCTCCTAAACTAATTGTTTTTCTGTAAAAATAAAAAAAACAACATAACCTTAAATTTTCAAATAAAAAACCCTCTAACCACCGTTTTAAATAAATTTAATAATAACTGAATTTGATGTACTAATATCTTCAATAAAAATGTAATCAAACTTGTGCTTTTGTTTTCTACTATACTATATATAGCAAAATCGTAATACAAAGAATTATTTTATCTAAAAAAATCTCCTAAGCGTTTTTCATGTCTTATGTGTCTATTTAAAAAGAGAAATTTTTATTTTGTTAATGTCATACCAATATACACCCACTTTAATTTTTGCAAAGTAAAAACAAAACAAAAAAAATATTTATTTTTTTAAAGAAAATTTTAACCGTCTCCATTTTTCGAAATTTAATGTTTACTTGTGTAAAATTATCGAGTTTTAATACTTATGGGTATACTTATATAAATGCATCCACATTTTCTTAACGCCATAGATTTTCTTCCTTGGAGAACATATGTTTATTTGTATCGAGGGGATGCAACATCTCTTATTCACAATTAAGTGTATTATCATTGGATTTAAAGATATTGCCAATCATGTAAAAATGTAAAAAATCCTATTTTCTACCCTCGACATGTATGTACCTAAGAAGGTTAATTATTTATCAAATTCATTCCGTTATTCTGAGGCGTATCTTGTACTGACTGGGTAATAATGAAAGAGATCGACCCCCCCCCCCCATGCCTTAGTTTTGAAAAAAAATAATAATAAAATCATCCACGGGATCGTAGCCACCTACGTACGCACATTTTTGGAACGTCATTTGGTTTGCCCTTTTTTGGATGAGTTATAAGTGCATCAGTGATTGCTATTCGGCTATGGAATTTCGCTGCACTGATTGACTTAAACGTCATGTTCTTATTTAAAGTATATTTAAAGGTTTAGTTTGTATTATGTTGTAAATTTAATAAAAGTATATTTACAGGTTTAGTTTGTATTATGTTGTAAATTTAATAAAAGTATATTTAAAGGTTTAGTTTGTATTATGTTGTAAATTTAATAAAAGTATATTTACAGGTTTAGTTTGTATTATGTTGTAAATTTAATAAAAGTATATTTAAAGGTTTAGTTTGTATTATGTTTTAAATTTAATAAAAGTATATTTAAAGGTTTAGTTTGTATTATGTTGTAAATTTAATAAAAGTATATTTAAAGGTTTAGTTTGTATTATGTTGTAAATTTAATAAAAGTATATTTAAAGGTTTAGTTTGTATTATGTTGTAAATTTAATAAAAGTATATTTAAAGGTTTAGTTTGTATTATGTTGTAAATTTAATAAAAGTATATTTAAAGGTTTAGTTTGTATTATGTTGTAAATTTAATAAAAGTATATTTAAAGGTTTAGTTTGTATTATGTTGTAAATTTAATAAAAGTATATTTAAAGGTTTAGTTTGTATTATGTTGTAAATTTAATTTCGAATGAAAAAAAATAGAAACGTATGGAATGATAAAAATATAAAGCGAACAAAATTTGCATTTTCTTAAGAATTTAAAAAGCAATCAATTATATATATTTGTTAAATTATACTTTTAACAAGGGGAACTACGTTATCAGTTTTGTCAAGGGTGGTTATTAAATCACAGAGCTCTAAAGTGTTGTCTAAAATAAGCAATTTTCGCAATGACGTCATTTGCGTGTTTATTAAGTGCAAAATAATGTTAATTTTATTTCGTAATATTAACAACGCACCAAAAACTCACTCAACACAACAGATGTTGGGGTTTTACCGATCAATGTGATTATGATGCATTTCGAAGAGCATTAGATTGTTATTAATTTTGTTTTTCATAATGTTCAAACTCGGTAAAACTACTGAAACTGATTTATAATGTATATAATAAAAATACTTAAACATTTACTAATATAAAGGCGGGTATATTTTATTTTTTTTGCGCATTTAAATTTATTCGCTTTCCGTAAAAGAATAGAAAACACTATAATTGTTTATTAGATTCCGGATGTATTTGAATTGTTACATTCTTTTGCGTAACGGTCATCCTGGTTCATTCTTATGTTTATATTTCTAAGTAATAATGATACTAGAGTAATAAAGATTATATAGCTTAAACTTTACTTTGGTTACAAATAGGCCCCAAGCATATTCATTTGATCAGATCTAATGACTTCGATTTACGTTAAATTAAAACCAATCTCCCTATCATTGCTTTTGAGAAATTCATTTAGGGAAGGAATGTTAGTTTTCTCGGCTACTGAACACGCTGTTTTATGCAGTTATAGGGAAATTTATTTTGTGTGTTATTGAACTCAGCGTAACATGTCGTTGGTACTAGCCATAGCCCACCGAACATTGGTGGCCGCAATGTGTCAACTTCCAATCTACTAAAGTTACTTGACAAAACATTCATTCGGGTAACGCACATTACACGATTACCATTTAGTTCTAAATCACCCCTGGTACGCCGGAACCATACACATATTCTATTGCACCAACTCCTTTTACACCGCAGATGTATGTCACCATGTTTAAGTTTACGCTGTTTCCGTAAAACAAAATACTACATTACGCACCAAGCGCGCTTGCGATATTTTAAAGAATCTCATTTAGCGCAGCTATCAGATATTTTATTTAGATACGATCAGTTTGTAATCTTTCACCATTGCAAGAACGCATACGACAAAATTCCCGCCTTAACCGCATAAAACCAAATAAAACACCATTGGGCTCCCCCCCCCCCCCCCCAACAAAAAAAAAAAAAATGAGAGAATAAACACATCATCTCTTCCCCTGGCCGGCCGGCACTACAGGACTTACGCTTAAACTGTCTATCAAGAATACTACGCCACACCAACATTCTATCTTCCAACAAAGAGTGTATATTTTTCATTGTGGCCACTGGCCGAAGGGCACATGCTCAAATGGCCACTTGATCTGAATGATGATGATGAGACATGACCATCTTGCTCCCCAGGACATAGCAAATCTATCAGAATTACCAGCATGCTCCCCCTTCTGTTAAAAAAACTAAATAATCCCTGTTAAAGTCAATATTGTCAGAAATTGAGTTAAGATCCATGAAATATGACGCCCTTGAGTTTTGCGATTGTGAAATACTTCAGATGTCTTGTGTTAAAGTGCTCTAGTTAAAATATTATGGCTTTTGTTTTAAGAATCTATGTGCTGAAAAGTATCTTGTAATTTTTTTTAAAAATCCATTTTTTTTGGATCAATGAAAGAATCTTATGTCTTAAAAGGACAATGAAAAAAATTCAAATCGACCAAATAAGACATACAAAATAAATCTCAACTCATACAAACTGTCTGTTAAAGCTAAGCAGCGTTAGATGTCTTTTAACCGACGTGCTACGAACAGTACGCAGACGATTGATTTATTTGAGCCCATTGAAATGTCAAGAGTAAATTACCCTTGTCATGCTTTATGCTACTGTTAACTCTCTAAATATAGGTCAAACTCATTTTTCATTCCGTTCAATGTAGGGTTCATTTATCATAACAAAATTGTTAAAAAGGTATATCAGCAGATGCATATTATCTCTTCCATGAGGACCAACAAGAGATACTTTTAGATTTAAAAGGTGCGCGAATGTTTATTTTTATTTTTGGGGTAGAATTAAAATGCTGTTTGATTAGGCTCCCAGCTCTCGTGTTTTGAATTTACACATCTCATTAGAGATCTCTAGACAGTACACCAACATGTTTAGAAAATTTTATTAATCTCTTTCCATGTTGTTACAGGTAGAAGGTGTGGTGATGTCGGTGTTGTTTTGGGGTTTGGCGAGATTCTAGTAAAACAACAGATGATAAAACATAATTCATCTGTTTCCCTTTCAACTTGCTTCTGTTGTTGTTAAAATATGTTGTTTTTGGCTTTTTTTTTTCTAAATTATTATTAGTTTTTAACCTTCACTTATACTTGGTATATTAGTGATATTCAGGAATTGCTTAAAAATATTAAGTACCATAAACAAATAATGTAGACTAGCTTCGTGGATATCCTGTTATCAAGGAAGATATTGCTACCTTTGTCCAACCCTATCCACTTCCTAGTCAAACGAGCTTCGTGGATATCCTGTTATCAAGGAAGATATTGCTACCTTTGTCCAACCCTACCCACTTCCTAGTCAAACGAGCTTCGTGGGTATCCTGTTATCAAGGAAGATATTGCTACCTTTGTCCAACCCTATCCACTTTCTAGTCAAACGAGCTTCGTGGGTATCCTGTTATCGTTAAATACATTTTTTACCTTCTCTTCCTCTCTTTCCGCTTCCTAGGTAAACTAACTTCGAGGATATCTTGTTAACAATAAGTGTATATTTTTAACTTCTCTCCCTCCCTGTCCACAACCTTCGCACACCCTCACTTCCCCCACATTTCTTTTTTCCCCTCTTTCTATATATCCCCCTTCATCTCCCTAGCCATCGCTCTCTCTCCACGCTTTTCTCTCTATCTCCCCCTCTCCCTCGACTTCCCCTCTCCCTCGACTCTCCCTTCTCTCGCTATTCCTCATCGTGTGCATCTCTCTCATTGTTCTTGAACGTCTGAAAATAAAACATCCCCAGCTGTCTGGCCTTAACACAACACCATAACAGCCATTGGTCCACCTGTTTGGCCTTAACATAACACCATAGCAACCATTGTTATGTCAGTTCACTTTCATTGTAAATACATCAATTTTGAACCCGTCCCAATTCCAAGCGTAGCAGTTCTTGTTTTGTTGACATTAAACATACTTATCACGTGATGGGAAAACAGTTGTTGAAAAAAAGTGAATAGCGACATGACGGTATTTTAGTTAAAATGATATGCATGAGAAAAAAATGTAAAAATCCCAATCTTAGTGGTAGGATTTAATATAACTCTATGTTTGATGTGTTTTTTTTTCAATTATGATAGTCGAACCTAACGTATCACATGATAAAGGAATTGACTAATACACATTAAGATTTATGCGGCGGCCGAGAAAAGAAATTTATTTGAAACGTTCTGTCGACCATAAAAAAGGATTCAGTTTTTTTAAAAAAACTCATTTCCAATAAATTAAATTTTCTCATTTACAGTATGAAGCATTACTTAAAAAAACATTTTCATACCAATTATTGCGTAATATTAACAGAGATTAACTAGACACAAACAATTGGTGTAAATAAGACAATGAATGTTCAGCTTTAATAATGATTATACAGAATGCAAATGTAAAAAGTTTTTGGAAAATGTCTTCATCAGTACAACAACAAAAAAATTCATGTAAGTATAAATTACGTTAACATAATATAATTTTTTAATGTATCCTATCTAAATATGAGAGAAAAGAATAAGAGGGGCCACATATCCCTGGCGAAAACCAAGTTCAGCAGAACAGAAAGGAAGTGGGTGGAAGAAAGTAAACTTTAGAACCAAAACAGGAGAAAGGTTTGGCTGCTGACATTAACAGAGACCTTATATATTGGGTTTAGTTGGGTATTTTTACTTAATTAAGAGTGTTCCAAAAATAAATTCCACAGTTTCACATTTCAAGCTCAAGGAGCAGGTGGTAATTTTAGAGCAAAGACCGATTTGTCTCTTCTCAACTATTAAAATTGAGTTTAAAATCTAAACCACACAACCCTTACAGGGTCGAGTCCATTCAACGGTGAGATAACTTGATTGGCGGCACACGCATCCATCACTTTGCACTGGCCCCTGGTGTCTGGAGATTTAGTTAGTCGGAACGTAGAGAACATATTTTAATTTTTTTTAACCAGCTTAACTAACTGGTCAGGGCACAGTTGTAGGGATCAGATTCAGTACACTATATTTTTTATAATATTTTTAAAAATTGATAAGCATTAATCAATTTTTTCAGTTTTTGGTATACATTTGAAATGAAATTAATGAAATAATTCCAGATGAATGATGACAATAATTAGCTGCATTAGTAATTGTTTAAACTTTGTTTTTCTGAAGTAGAGCAACTACTTGTAGAATTATTTCAGTTAAATAATCACCTGTGTCTGTCAATGGACTGCTATGTATTTTATTAATTCAGAATTATTTATACAAAAATGATTTTTTAGCACAAACGCAACAATTTTTTTATACAATATTACTAATATTTTTTTTTTCTATCATGCCATGGTCGAGGTAGAGTTTATAAGCCGACTCATTGTTGTAAGAGAATTTTGGAAATGGTGTAAATTTAGACAAATTTTTGAGCATTTTTAAATTTGCTTTCGTCTGTCTTAAGGAGACACGGTTTTTGTTATCCCGAAAGATATAAAATCACAGTCTTTTTTTTTTGCCGGGTGGTGCTGTGAATAATAAGCTGTCTCCCAGTCAGTAGACACCCCTCTACTCATACAGCTGGTGAGCCCAAGGAAAATGCAAGTGGATCACGCAGCTTGGCATCAGAGGCGTCGCAGGAGTTGCTGGAAGTTTTATTGATTCATTGCCATACAGAATACGGGGCTCCAATTTTTTAAAGCAGAAATACGTCAGCAAGAAACAGAAACGCGTCCATAAACAACAGCCTGTGGAATCAAGTCTTTCGGACGGATTCAGTATCGTAAACAGGACATTTTACGGCACATTGTTTCTCACCCCCTTCCACTCTCTGTAGAGCACCCTGCAATTTACAGCCTAGCATCTCTCATTAAAGGGTTACATTATGCATTACCGCCATTATCTCGGCTTTCACAACACGAGAACGGGTTAAATATCTTTCACCGCAGACACATGCATATTTTACGCAAGAAAATTAACAATAATTGAATGTCAAGTAAATAAACGATAATCTAGCACAGCATCATGTTTCTGTCAAGGGGCTGGCGGAAAGGGGTTGGGGGGGGGGCGATGAGGAATGTTCACATCCCCAAGAAGCTATTAGGTTTCTATTATTGAATTTATGATTTAATCTTTTTATTTGTGGTGTGGGTGGGAGTCTGAATGTAAAAAAATGACTTCGTTGATGAAGCCCGGAAGCCTTGAAAGGGGAAATGTGAACTGTATACATTACATTATACAATCATGCCAAAGTTATTTAAATTGATGAATTATATATACATCTTAGTTATAGCTGGCCAAACATTGGCGTAAGCAATGCCCGAATTTCCCAGCTATTTATTTTTGGGGTAGAATTAAAATGCTGTTTGATTGGGCGCCTAACTCTCGTTTTTTTTTTAAATTTGCACATCTCATTGGAGATCTCTAGACAGTACATCAAAATGTTTAGAAAATTCATTTATTCTCTTTCCATGTTGTTAAAGATAGACTGTGTGGTGATGTCACTTGACAAAACATGAACTCAACGCAACGCACATTTAAGAATCTCATTTTTTGCTACGTCTCTTCCCCCGATTGGTACGTCACTGCAGACTTTTTTTATTTCACGCCCATGAACTATATCAATATTCTGATGTCCCAACAACTTTTAAACCGAATATTTATTACACCATAAT
Source organism: Lymnaea stagnalis (assembly GCA_964033795.1). Lineage (NCBI taxonomy): Eukaryota > Metazoa > Mollusca > Gastropoda > Lymnaeidae > Lymnaea > Lymnaea stagnalis. The sequence continues at coordinate 10,544 of CAXITT010000215.1, read as the reverse complement.
TAAGTTGAGATGATTTCATTTTTCGGAGAAAAAAATTTGTCGCACTAAACGCGTTTAGAGTAAATCCTTTAGCGTATTTATCAGAAATTATATTTTGCGCTCATATGAGAGTGATATGTATATAACATAATTCGATTTATGTATTATTTTACAAACCAATGATTGATTTAGCTAACGTCTCTTTGTTAAATCAAGAACTTCATCACTAACACACCATTACTAAGTACGCCATCACTGCTGCTTCTGCTAAAACATAAAAAACAACGCAATTTCCCATAACTAAATATACGTCACAAAATACAAAGCCTACAGCAAAAGCTACGAGAATAATCGCAGTACCAAATAAGCTGAATAGGAAACAGCCAGCAAATGGAAGCAGTCACGCCAGAAGAGTAATGTATATAAGAGATACTAGTTAGTTGTCGGCAAACTTTGGCGACAAGAATGCATGTACTAAAGTTACCTTTCTTTTTTGCTACACTTCTCCCCGCACCCCCCCCACCCCAATGATACGTCACTGCACACTTTTTATTTCACGTCCATGAACTATATTAACATTCTGATGCCCCCACTACTTTTAAACCGAATATTTATTATAAACTATTTAGATTAAGGCGATTTCATTTTGCAAAAGGAAAAAAAATATATTAAGCACCAAAAGTAGTTGCGTTAACTAACTAAAAAAAAATCATTTAGCGTATTTGTCTGGAATTATATTTTTCGCGCTATCCAGAAATGAAAGCAGTCACACCACAAAAAAAATATATTAAAGAGATTGTGACGACTTCTATGCGATTATTAATTAATGTAATGGATCCTTGAAATGTTGATTACGTTTAACAACATTGGGATCACAAATCTGCACATAACATTAAGTGGCACCGGGTTCAATAAACGATAAACATAATGTAAAAATTGTGTCCGGAATCTAGAGCGGTGGTTCTCAAATTGGGCAGTGGCATCCCTCCACGTCGGGATAGCTCAATGGGCGCTGGAAGACTGGAAATTTTAGCGACTGCTTCAAAGGATTCCCAAAGTGTGCTCGTGGAAATATATCAGTGATCGGGAATACATTTTTTACTATAAACATTATTTTTTAGAGACAGATAATATCCTTCTTAAAGGTGAAATCGAATAACACTTGAGTATTTACATCTAAACCACATAATGTGATGTTTTAACGCATAAGGAGTAGAGCCACAATTTCTTCAATCTAACTTTCAAACATGTGTGCCATAGACGATTACAAACAATACCTGTTCACTCTGCTAGGCGCTAAGGGCGAACACTCTTGTGTATGAAATAAACCTAAGCCTACGAAGTATGCTTCACAAAGCCTCACATCAAAACAACATGACTCTCTGTGTCTCACAACAACTCATGTTTTTGATCGCTAAATACCGAAAGTTACATACACCGGGGGAAAGATATCATCCTCTTAGCCATTATAGAGTCTCTGAGTTCATAGACCCTAGGTTGGGAATATGGATGATAATTTTTGTAGCATTCCAAAGTTAATATTACTATTGAATGAGGAAACTGGAGGAGGCGTTTATCTAAAATTTAAACTGAGCGCAAGCCATGGGTTAGACAAATGGTACCACCACAGCTCTTGACTTTTTAAAGCTTAACCAGAGCTGAATATGAGTTCATTTTGGAGATATTAAAAACGCAAGGTTTCTAATCGCCAGAAAATTTCTATACATTTACTTCTTACTAGATGTGTTTAGCTGCTCATTGTTTAATTGTCTACATTGTATTAGTTTGAAGATGGTTTAAGAGCGGTCATAATAGTTGGCTACATGTAAAGTATTAACTTTGAAATATGGTAATACTGAAATAACTCCGCCGTAGCCGGTCCCAAGCCCGGGTGAGAAAGGAGGAGGGTTGGGCGAAGGGCTAGCAACCCTTCCCTGTAAAAAAAGCCCTGCTACAAAAACACAAAGAAAGATTTCAAAAGGAAACTCGGACCTTGGAAAGGATGGGTCTCCTAACAGAGAATTAATGAAGCTGGGTGGCCAAAGCCAACTGGAAACCAACCGGCGGACAACCATCCTCTCCACTAGGACCACCACCAGTCTAGGAACATGGAACGTAAGGACCATGTTCGAAACTGGAAAAACTGTCCAAGTTGCTGCTGAAATGCAAAGATACAAACTAGCCATCTTGGGAATAAGTGAGTCTCGATGGATAGGCTCAGGTCAGATAAAGCTCAACACAGGGGAACTGCTGCTATATTCAGGCCACGAAGATGAAAATGCGGCGCACAACCAAGGAGTGGCACTCATGCTTTCCAGAACTGCCCAGAACGCACTTATAGGGTGGGAAGCGCATGGTTCCCGTATAATC
>CAXITT010000214.1:1059453-1119110 GCA_964033795.1 Lymnaea stagnalis | reverse complement strand
ATTACTAGCACGTCAGTCTGCTTGTGGTTCTCCAGATTGGTCATCAAGTCTTCTACAAATTCGAGAAGCTGGGTCTCACATGACCTATTGACTCGGAAGCCATGTTGACAGTCATTGAGTATATTTTGGCTTTCAAGATGCTTCATGACAGTGCTTACGATTATGTGCTCCAACAGTTTGCAGACGACGCTAGTGAGGGATATCGGGTGATAGTTGGCAGGGTCGGAATGCTCCCCTTTCTTGTAAATTGGAGTGACATGCGCTGTTCTCCAGTCTGCTGGAACATTTCCTGTGCATAGTGACGATTGGAAGAGGATTGTCAGTGCAGGAGCGATTTCTTTGGCTAATTCTTTGAGCACTCGTGGTTTAATGTTGTCAGGACCACATGCTTTGTAAGGGTTAAATGGTATTGAGGAGGGCAAACACACCTTGTTCTGATATCTGGATATCTCCCATGATAGGGTAGGCTCTGTTCATCATTTTGGTCTTCAGAAGGAACTCAGACTCAGAGTACTCTCTACCGTCCTCAGGCTTGGTTCATCTGCTGTGTTTGGTCGGTAATAGGCACAAACGTAAAGTGTGCGTCTACCCTTTAGTTTCAATTTTACCCACAGGATCTCGCAGTCGTCAACATCGAGTTCTGGAACAGCGTGGCAGTCCAAGTTGTGATGGACTGCAACAAGCACTCCTCCTCCTCTGTCTTTTCTGTCTCGACGAAATACTTTGTATATATCTGGTACAACCTCTGCGTTTGCTATGGAGGGATTCAGCCATGTTTCTGTGCCCAAGATGATGTCGGGTTTTAGGCTGTTAATTAGGTTAGCTATCTCTACTCGCTTACCACTTGCAGACTGGAAGTTTACATTCAATATGCGCAATGGCCTGTGTCTCCATTTGTCTTGTTGACTGCAGCGCATAGGAGTAGAGCAGTGTGGTGGTTGAAAACTTCAAATGTCTCTTGGTGTGGAGATTGAGTGGTTCAGAGAGAAATCTGGGAAGGTAGAGTCTGTCCCTGCACTATGTGGGTCAAACACAGACTGGTTAATCTGGCAGCCGCAGACAGTACAGTGCCATGGCACGTCAGAATTTTTAGCATGTTGGTTGTAATTAGAAGTGTCGATGCTTTGGCATTGACGATGGAACCATTGCCCACATTGTTCACAGGCAACGCCTCTGTTGCCAGATACAATAGTACCAGTTTTTGACGGCCTAAGGGCCTCTGAGTAGAGCATGATCGGGATGCTCTATGTAAAATGTCTATAAACACACAGTGAGCAGTACCAGCTATGCGGAAAACTGTCTTCCCACTGAAGTCCAAATTGTCAAATATAAGGCCTATTTCTGGTCTCTCGGCATCAAAAATGAACAATTTATTTACCAGAGCCGTTACCACAATTGTATATAGTGTAATATTGTATTTGAACATACCACAAGTCACTCCGTGTGTTTCAGTCTGAGAGCACACACAGCAATAGAGTTTTGCTACGTTTCAAGTAAGACAGGAAGTGGTAACAAAAATGGCGCCGAATATCAACAATGCAGTACAAACCCCGAAATCACAAAATTAGCTAAAAAATTTGTAGACAGTGACTTTTGGCTCATCCCTTTACCAGCAATGGTGACATTTTAGATTATAAATCACAGTTTGTTGAGGATTTACTTGACTAATAATGTAATAGTCAAAGAAATATTCCTCATAAAAAAACATGTACACTAATCCCATCTAACCGGAAGTATATTTAAAATAGAATTAAAAAATACAATAAAATTATAAACATAAACGTATTCTTACTTGCTTTAAGATGTACGTCACAATGTAACAATGTTCTTCGTGTTTCTTCAACGCCACTTGAAAGTCTTCAAAATATGGCCCATTTCTCGATTGATAATAATGGCTCTCGGACTCTAAGATGGCAAACCAACAGGAAGTATCCGTATCCGTCATAACCATCACGTGTTCAACCGATTAAATAAAGACCTCACGTGACCCGGGTATCTATAGCCACTCCGATACTTTAACTACCGGTACCGGGTACCGTATTTAAGGTTGCAACATTCTACTCTCGGAGAGCAATGGAAGAAATGCTTAGTTAAAAAAGTGTAGGTGTCACTTAACCTTAGACACATCGTGTGAGCCGAACAAAACCTGCAGTGGACCTCTCATATTCTAGGGGCTTAAACTCTTAAAGTTAAAGATGTGATGTGGACATTTTCTTACTTATCATGTTTCAATGCAAGGTGGGGTAGGACAAAAACAAAAAGGGGCCTCGAAAATTCGAGTAATTTCGCTTTACATTATTTTTATTTAAACTATTTCAAGTTTTTGTGGGTTAACTAGTTAACTGTATTAATATTAATGAATGAAAAAAAAAAAAAAAGCAATGCTAACAACATTTTATACCGGTATGTTGAACACACATGACAAAAATACTTATAATAATCAACTTACGTGTAATAATTACCTTTGCTTAATACTATGGCTAATCTTGTCACTTAACACACGAAAGTTTGAAATTTCACATCAAAATTATCTGAATTAAACTAATTAAACACCGAATTCAATTATCGATATGCGCACAATCGGCCTCCATGTATTTTGAATTTGCCCCTCAACTCCCCCCCCCCCCCTTTTTTTTTTTCTTTCTTCACTATGGGGTTGAATATAATTTATATTCTAATATTTTCTAAGATTATGCCTTATGCCAAATGATTACCAAGGGGCATTCCACAACTGGAGTGAATTCAGTTTATTGTGCATGGCAGGTTTGCACCATATGCCTCCCCAGACCCTTAAAATTTCCTTCACCAACAGTGTAAACAGAATTTAAAATATTAAAATCATGGTGTTATTTATGCCATTGCTAACAAGGACATTAAATGCAAAGTAAACTAATAAAATTATGATACCGGTAACTAGTACCGGGTAAAACAAATCTTTGGCATTTTCAATTTTCACAGGTTGTGCATGTATAAATTTGACCTGTAACTGAAACGCCAGTGTAAGGAAATATTCCCAAACCTATTCAGACATGCACATACCGGTACGGTAATAATAAAGTAATAAAGGCATAATGCTTCAAATAACATATAGTTAGGTTTATCTACTTAGTCATACAATTTTTACTACTGGTACGTAGTGGTACCGGCCGTAAATGGGGGGGGGGGGCCTGCAATCTCAATCGGGTGGGCAAAAAGAAACTGATTACGGTAAACTTAATACGGTACCCGCTAAGGGAAAACCTGAAAAGATACGCAACAAAACAACGAACGTATTGGCAGAAATGAAGCCTTTATATAAATTATATGGTAGGTGAAAAAAACAAGTCAGTCCGAGTATCAGTAATTACCGGTATATCTTCTTACTAAATAACTTTCTTTAATTTTCTGAACTTTTTTTATTATTTTGTGACCGCATTAAAATTAAACTCTGAATTGTGATAGACCTGCCACAATTTGATGAGAATTCTAAAATGTAACCAACAGTTTTAATATGCTGTACCAGATCATCTCTGTGGGATCATTGGTTTTGGCATAGGATGATTCAGTTTCACAATATACCCAGTAATATTATACTTATTGTCTTTAACTTAACTACATTATCTTTTAACATTTCAAACTCATTTATTAGTTACCGGTAATTGGCATTAAGGATTTGTTAAAAAATAATCCATTCTAAATACTTCTAGTCTACTTATAATTTAAATTGTGCTTCTGTAAGAATAATTATTTGCCATATTTAAATCTTTGTGATTGACAATCCTGAAACTTGCTGTGTGCAAGAGATTTGAAAGGCCCGACATTTTAGACCTCTGGTGTCAACCCAAAGAAGGAATAGTTGAATATTTCTTTATTTCAGGTAGCTTCCTATAATCAGTTTCTTCAGCAGCAACTGATTGTATATTGTCACCATCATTCTGCTTTGATTGTAGACCAACCCTTCAACTGCATGCCTCAGACTCAGTAAAAAGCTATTGCTTATACCATCCACTAGATTTATTGAAATCATGAGACCCCAAACCAAATAAGAAAATTCACAAAACTATACTCAAAACAAAGGCAATATTCCAATGGCCAAAAATAGTTTATTGAAAGAATAGTTTAATAAATAATGGACAGGTGCTTCAATTTTAGGTTATTACCATATTTAACTCTGCATTGTGACAGACCGGCCACAATTTGATGAGAATTCTAAAATGTAACAGTGCTGTACCAGACCATCTCTGTAGGATCAGTGGTTTTGGCTTGGGGTGGAGACTTTCTTCCAACCTGTTTTCGCACAGGGGCTTTGCTGGCATAAATATTGCGGACACATTAACACATTTTTAATATAGAAACCACTGTTATCAACCCCGGCGCTGTCACTTTCAACAAAGGCAAATATTCAAATATTACTTAAGGGGGCTCTGGAAAAAAAAAACGCAACACCACAGAGTAAAACCAAAAGAATTACATTTTTAAAATACTGAGTCAGAAAATGAACAGGTAGTCTGATAATCATGAGCCCCCTTATCTTCTGTATTAATATTTTTTATTGCCTTTACGGGGGATGAAAGTGGACAGTTTGAAATAATCAACAGCCTAAGTGATGCCCTAAGCCAAGCACTAACAGCCAAAACTACTTTAATCTTTTTAACTAATGTGCCTCCACAGTCCCTGTGTATTTTAGATGGTAAAAATCCCAGTTGTCTGCCGAGACATGCTCCTGCCAGCCATTGATGCCTCCTCTCCGATGATAATGATAAAGACAAATACCAGACACCATTGATTATAAAGGAGGACCACAAGATCAGACCACCGCCCTCTGAACATGCCATGCTTCTGCCCCTGGCAAAGCCAGTTTCAGTCCTCTAAAAAGAAGTAGTTACCACTCTTTTTCTGTTCCACATCCTGCAAAACAAAAATGTATTTTTAAACATGAGAATCACAACAAATTCTATCCATCATAAAGCTGGCCTTAAATACCTACAAGATAAGACAGCGTATAATACAATCGACGTTTAACTCATTCCCTCCTGATGCGACCTAATGCGTCTTTGGGGGGTCCCCCCGGATGCATCTCAATGTGTGTGGTCACACCCCCTACTTTTCTTTTCAATCTTATAATAAAATCATGCATTCCCGAGATTTCAATTTTTTAAAAAACAAAGTTTTTATCTTGTTGCGTTCATTTTCAAAACGTGTGTCGAGCGAGTCGTTGAAGTGAATTTTTTTGTGAGATTCGTACAATAGCAGACCTGTTTACCCTCAAACCCTTAAAATCGTACAATATCATCATATAATCGTTCAATACATTCTCTTCAGAGCAAAAATGTGCTGCATATATAATGTATACACCTCAAAATCGTACATTGTACGCCAAAATCGTAAGAGTCAACAGGTCTGCAATAGCATTTCAGTTTCTACAATGGCTAACTGATGGCAATGAAGATTTCATAAAAGAAGAGGGTTCTGACATTGATTATAATGAACTGGTAATGAACTGGGCTCAGTATGCAGTGAGTCTGACATGAAATGATACGAATATTGATAACGAAAATGATGGTTCTTCAACATCTAATCAAACTAGCTTGGACTTGGAATGGTCTGATGAACTTTCAAACGTGACAGAAAAATGACTATTTTCTGAATATGTAGGGAGTCTTCACGATGTTCCAAATGACAGTCTACCATTAGACTATTTCAAACATTTCAGATAAATGCTTTGATGACTTTGTCATACAAACCAATCTGTATGCCCAGCAACAACTGGCCAACCAGTCGGGGCCAAGGCCTCAACAATAAAATTATGGAATCTAGTAATGTCGATGATATTAAAAATTACATCTATTTAAACATTATGTTTGGCCTCCATCAACTTCCAGATGGAAAACTGTACTGGTCTTCGGACAACATGTTGAGGGTTCCTGCAGTGGCTGACGACATGCGTAGAGAACGCTACGACATGATTCACCGCTTTTTTCATGTGAATGCCAGCTCGCTGCAACCGACAAAGTGCAGCCAAAATTATGACCCCCCCTCTACAAAGTGAGGCCCTTTCTGGATCACGTTAGGCACAACTCCTTGAGCCTTTACAAGCCTCAACGCCAGCTTAGTGTGGATGGAGCCATGGTAGGCTTTCGAGGAAGACTTGCCTTAAAGGAATACATGAAAGACAAGCCTACTGCTTGGGGAATAAAAATATGGAGCTGCACCAAAGCTAAGACTGGCTATATTTTAAATGTTAAGTTTATACCGGGAAAAAAGAGGTGAGCTCCAACAATGATTTAGGCTATGATGTTGTCATGGCCCTGACTTAAGCCCTTTCTGGATAGAGGCCACAAGATTTTTTTTGACAATTTTTTTTTCGTCACCAAAACTTGCGGAAGATCTATTGACACGGAGCACATACTGCTATGCCACAATTAGGCCGAACCGCAAGGGCTGGCCTCTGAAGAAGTCCAAATAAAAGAGAGGAGAGTTCGCCATGCTACAAAAGGGCTTACTGGTTGCCTGACAGTGGACTGATAAACATGTCAACATGATTTCATGTTGTCTAACCCAGACATGACATCAGTTCCAAGAAGAACAAAAGACGGCATAGTTGAAGTCGATATTCCCAACAGAGTGAATTCATGTAACTCATACATGTTCGGGGTTGACCTAGGAGACCAGCACCGGTCTTATTACCCTGTTGGTAGACCAAGCCATAAGTGGTGGAGGTATCTATTCTGGTACCTGATTCAGACCACCATCAATGCTTATCTTCTATTGAAGAAGATAAATACCAATTCCCCGCTCAGTCAGAACCGTCTCAGGTTCCGATCAAAGCTTGTTCAGCAACTACTGACCATGAAGGCAGAAACCTCATCAAAAAGGGGTTGCCTTAACAATCTAAGTGTTGCAGGGATTGCCAGGCCATTCAGCCCCCAGCATATGCTCTCTACAATGCCAGGCAGAACAAGAAGGTGCTACCAGTGTTCCGTGGACAGGGAAAAAATGCCCAGTGGCAGGACCAAAGAGACAACTAAAGGCTGCCATCTTGCCAAGTATATCTGCATGGTGGACATTGCTACAGTACATATCATGAAACTTTAAAGAAGAAATTTCTCTTATACAGTTGAATTACAGCTGAATTAAGGTGGTCCATGGGGGAAAATATCAATATTTATATAATTTTTATCAAAAATGTGATTATGGTGAATTTTACTAGATAATCATCTAAGGAACATTTTGGTTTTTACCATTTTCATAAAAAAATAATTTAAAGTTGTTAAAAATGTATTTTAAAGTAGTATGGTAAGAGCAAATTTTGACTTCTGGGGCAAAAGTCAGGCCCCATAGACCCCCTGGCGCACCCTTCGCTTTTATAATTTAATTTACAACGCAATATAGTCATATTTGGTATCGATGGAAAGCTTAGCCTCTCTACTCGGTAATGGTATCGCCCACTAAAATGTTCAGAAATAAGGCTGGCAGGAGCTCTTTGTGCGGCAAAGCCTCTATATTTTCGCTGCTCGAACAAATTTTCTTATTGGTCGAGATTCAAAGTTTCAATAAATGTGGATATTGTCATTGGTCAACTATTTTTAGACTTCATCAACAAGTCAGAAATCTATCCCACAATCGGTGGCCGTCTCCCAAATTCATCGTGTCCAGTTAGCGTAACCTTTTATCGATCGATCGAATTTACTTTTGCAGTCTTCAAATAAATTCAAATTTGAACTTATTTTCTTGCTTTAAAAAGGTAAGTTGAATTAATTATTGTATAATTTAATTTATATTTAATAGTTTTAGCTAGTTTTAGGCGTTCGAGCGAAGGTTGAGCTAGGTTTCGTATAATAATACAGTGTCATTATCACTAGGCCTACTTACTAGTATTAATAATACTACTATGAAACAGTGATATACGCATACATAAAAATGTAATGAGCGTAGGCTTATGAATCAAATTGAAAGCTACTTTATGCCTAAATATACAAAATTGTAATACAAAAAATATTTCAATATATTCATTACTATTTTTCATTACGTTCGTGTCCTTACACGTCTCTAATTTGATGTGACATTTTCAATTTCAATGTGATGGTAATAATGATCAATGTAAATTGTAAATGAATGCAAAATTTGAATAGGCCAAGAGTCCAGGATTTCCTAATTTGTACTTATTAAAACAGATAATAATGTAATAAAAGTAGAAATCTTGCCATTTCCTTAGATTTAAAAAACAAAAAAAAATACTGTTTCTATTTACCTTTGCCAGGCTAACTAGGAGCTAATTGCTCAGTCTAATACTATTATAATTTTATGTTTCAAAAGCTAATAACTTTTTTTTCATAATACAGAAAATCCCTGCCCCCAAGAACAAGTGATCCAAGTCCAAGTAACTAGAGAAAGCCAGACTAGCACCAACTTCACCGCAAGCCTCAGCACTAGCCTCACCGCCAGCTTCGGCACCAGCCTCAACGCCAGCTTTGGCACCAGCCTCACCGCCAGCTTCAATATCTGAAGAATCTATGGCATCGTATGCTTCGAAGAAAAAACTTCATGCTTTGGAATATCAATCATACCGTAGGCTTCTCTGCCTCATCTATCATGCAGATAGATGCCCTCCAGCCCATTTTTCAAACGTTTTCATGCCCAGTATGCAAGTAGGACACTTCAAGGTTCACAGTGATGAAAATAACTTTATAGACTAGCGTTATTTTTAAAAGTCGTATGTAATGTATGTGACGTTGTCATCCCATCATCTGACATGTTAGTTGTATGCAAAGGCAACATTTTTTATGTCAGCAAAAGAGCTGTGACAGCATCATTAGTGACTGGATTGTGGCATGCTGGTATGGGGAAGTTTTTCCAAATAATGGATGTACCAAACATTCACCAAAAGACAATCGACCAGAATGCTAAACTACCACCCTGCATCAATCGCTACCAATCTACAAGGATAAGTTGCAAAGGTAGTAGACATTGATGATGGTCCTATGATGGGAGTTGGCTCACTCAGGAGGGAAAGTGTTATATCTACATACCTCACACTCACATGATAGAAAATTTTTCCAGCATTTTTTATATAATCCTGTTATTTACGACAAGGGGTTGCTTTTAAAAACATGACTTATTATTTTTTATCATTTACATCTGTGTTTTTATATTGTTTTTTCATTTATGAATAGTATATGTACATGGTAATGCATCCAATATTGTTCAATAAGTAGTCCTAATTTTTTTTTAAATATTTTGTTTTTCTCAACTTTGCGTTTTTTCAGATTTTCAGGAATGCCAAATGCATCACGAGGAAAAGTATTATAGCTACAGGCTTCAAACTTTCCATTCTTTTTACCATTGATATTATCTACATAATAACACCTCCTTCTTTTAGATCTGTCAAGCAGAGATTTAAAAATTATTTTTATTATTAATATAACTTTATTTGGGATGGGGGGGTTGTTATTTTGAAAACATGACTTTATTAATTTTATGTGTTATATATCTGTGTTTTTTTATTGATTTTTAATTTATGAATGGTTAATGTACATGATATATACATCCTACATTGTTCAAGTAGTCTTTAATTAAAAAAAAAAAATAATTTTCGTTTTTCACAACTTGGCGTTTTTCAGATTTTTCATGGACGCGAAATGTATCAGGAAGAAAAGTATTACAGATACAGGCTTCAAACTTTCCATGCTTCTTACCATTGATATTATCTACACAATAACACCTCCTTCTATAAGATCTGTCCAGAAGAAATTTTAAAACTATTTTTTGTTTATTAGAATGTTTTTATTTGGGACGGGGTTGATGTTCTGAAAACACAACTTTATTAATTTTTCTATCTTTTATATCTGTGTTTTTATATTGTTTTTTCATTTATGAATGGTACATGTACATGGTGTATGCACCCTATATTGTTCAAGTAGTTTTTAATTTAAAAAAAAACATTTTTAAACTTCTTTTTCGTTTTTCTCAACTTCACATTTTTCAGATTTTTTAGGAATGCCAAATGTATCAGGAGGCAAAGTATTATAGCTACAGTCTGCAAACTTTCCATGCTTCTTACCATTGATATTATCTAAATAATGACAAGTCTTCTTTTAGATCTGTCCAACAAAACTTTTTAAATTATTTTTTTACATATGTTACCCCCAGATATTTTGCCCAAAGTTTATGTGACCCCACATATGTCTAGGGGTGTGCCGGATCCGTTTTTTCCAACCGGATCCGGATTTTCTTATGCGAAATCCGCCGGATCCGGATTTTGGTTCAATTGCCATTGGCCACTATTAGCGGTGCTGACTCTAGCCTCTGGTATGTTTTCGGAATATTAAACATTCAACAAGCTCAACGCTCGAAACAATCAATTAATGTATCGTGAGGAATTCGGGAAAGAGAATTACTTTTATTTCAGATTATGATCCGATGAGTCACAAAATCTGGCAAATTCCGAAATCCGATATATTCCGGATTCCGGTTGTTCCGGATAAATGTAAATCCGGCGGAACCTGATTCCGGCACACCCCTACATATGTCATTTGTAGATGCTCCAATAATTGTAATACAGAAAGCTGGGTGTCATTTTTTTAACAACTGTACTCTTAATGAGTGTGCAAAGTTTCATTATGATGTTGAGAAAACTTTTGGTGTTGATACATTTTGCGAAACTGTCAATAAAATTTTATATTTTTTGCAACAAAAGTCAAAAAAAAATTTTTTTAAAATAAACTATGTTTTTTTGTCTTTCTGTTGGTGTATAGTTAGTATGTACTAAAAAAAATAATTGTAATTTAAGAAACAGAAATTTTTTTTTTTGACCCATGGACCACCTTAAATGTTGAAAAAAAGGTGCAAGAATGCAATTTTGTTATAATTTTTATATTTTGTATTGTAGTTTGTTCTTGTTGTACCACTAATGTTATATTTTTCTGAAAGCCCATCCATTTCTTAGTGCATTGATGTTTTTAAAATGTCAATTTACTACTGTTATGGTATTATAAAAAATTTTTTAAAGACATGTTATTGAAATCGGAGTAGCTTCCCTTTGTTCAGGAAAATTTAGTTGAACAGAAGTGAGGGCTCAAGAGGGAATGAGTTAAAGAAATCTTGTACCATAAAACATCTTTCCTTCCATTTAGGAATAAAGTTAACATGTCAGAATGCCTGCTCAGTAAAGGGGAGAGTATTGATGACCTTTTCTTGGTTTTAAAGTTTTATGCATGCAATTAAAATGCCAACATTTAAATATCATTTTACCAGACCCTTTCAGAGTCTTATTAAAATGTAACAGGCAGCGATATGTAAATATGAAAATATAACTTATTCTTTTAAAAAATGCATATCTTAGACCTAATTCTAAGCCTCATATTCGGGAAATTGTATCAGCATTTAGTAGGTATGAATTATGTTAAAATCATTGGCTTAGAAAAATAGAAATGGCTTAAATTAAATTTTAAGAAAAAAAAAAAGATTACCTTGACAGAATTTAGTTTGTTAATGCGAGGTCTGAAATTGTTTGGGTCACGACGAAAGGTGATGTCTAATGACTCCAAGAAGCTGTTCATTCCATTTAACAATGACTGGGGTCTGGAAACAGTATAGGTAAGTAGATATTAGTATCATGTCTAACTATTTTCATTTCAATAAAAGAACAGTTTAATTTTTTTTACAGATAATGACTATATGTCAGAAAAATGCTTACGAATTAGCTGTTGTCTTCATGGAGGGAATACCGTCAAATACAACAACACGGTCAGCTAGGTAGGTGGCCATGATAAAATCGTGTTCCACAACAAAGGCAGTCTTTTTGGCATGGAGGATGAATCTAGAGTGAAGCATATGAAAATAAAAGGTTTGATGATAGCTACCAGACTGGTAAACTTAAACAGCTATATATATGTATGGGAGAGAGAATGATGTGTATATAGACACATGCTGATTACAGGATAAAATATACCCAAAGCCAAAAAAGCTACTTTTTCCATCATAAGAAATGGTAAATCAGTAGGTCATGAAAAGATACATAGATACTCATAGCTGCAAGGACAAAAGCCTCATATTCGGGAAAATTGTATCAACACTGGAATAATGAACCTGAATTATCGAATCACTGGCTTTTTTAATTCAGCAGTACCATTTTGAAAAGCCAATTCCTACCTCTTGATGACTTTAGCAGCATGCAAACGCTGTTCAGAATCCAAATAAGCAGAAGGTTCATCTATCAGATATATATCCGCAGGTTTTCCAAGGCACAAAGTCAAAGCAACACGTTGCAACTCACCTCCAGAAAGATTTTGAACCTTAAAGAAAAAAAAACTTCATGAAAGAGGACCAATGTACTTTAAATTAAACTCATGTACTATAAATGTGACCATCTCACTTCTAAACATAATCTATTTTACATCAGTCCTCAGCAAATGGTTGTGGTGTCTGTTTCTCACCAAAAGCAATTCTGAGTGGTGCATGACAAAGCTTCATCATTGGACTTAAAATTGATTATGTGAGACTTGATTTACAAAAAAAAAAAGTTTGTTATTTTAAAGCAAATCAACTAATGCAATAGTTGTATTATCAGGCTAAGTAATTAAATAATTTTTCTAACAAGATGAAGTGCTCTCAATGCAGCAGGAAATAAGTTTTAAAACTAATACTGGTAAATAAATATATAAAATAAACAACCCCTAAAATCAAAGTTTTGTAATATCAAGCAATGGGGTGCGCCAGTAAATGACAAAACATGCATTTAGGTAACACACTTTAAAAGAATTCCAATAAGTAACAGCCCCCCCCCCCCCAATATTTTTCCCCCCCCCCTCACTTGTTTTAACCCCCTATTGTCCAGCATCTTTCACACCACAGATTTATTACACCATTTTCGTGAAGCAAAAGAAAATATTACACCTAGTTTGCATTTTTTTAAAAGAAACTCATTTAGCAGTTATTGAAGATAACTGGTACCATTAAAATTGATTTTGGGGGTTGGAGTGGGGCTTTAAGTTTCAAAGCATGTGTAATGTGCATGGAGTGTATGTGCCAAGTTTAAGATCAACAGAATGACTCGAAGGTGAATACATTAGCAGTCCGAAGATTTTTTTTTTCAACAAAGAAACACTAACAAAAGGGAATAATATTAAGGAATTAAAAATAAGGTGCCTTATCTGTGAAAAAGCAACATTGAAAATTATTAAATAAAAATCAATTGCCATAGGCAAAAGCAATGCAGAGAACTGTCCTCAGTTTATTTATTGTGGTGTCTATTTCTCACCAAAGTCGTAGTCTGAGTGGTGCATGACATATTTTCATCACAGGACAGTAAAGATTGACCAAATAATGTAAAAGACCACACACATACCTCTTGATCAAAAATAGGTTCAATCTGCAATGGCTTCAGGACATCTGTAACAAACTGAGGATGGACATAAGCATCTCGGATTCGCTCATGTAACAACTGTCTGACTGTGCCTTGATGTTTAGGACTGATCTTTTGGGGTTTATAGCTGACATTAAGCACAGGTATCTCACCTTGAAAAATAATATAGTTATACAATATTTATGTAAAGACAACAATATAATCAAATAGAAAGAATAATAATTCTATATACTAATAATTCCCCTTAATCCTCAGATATTTATTGAGGTGTCTTTTATCACCATCAAGGCAGTAAGCGTGGTGCATGACAAAATTTCATCATAGGACATTTTTCATCAAGTAAGAAAGAAAAAAAACACCAAACACACCACTTGTTTTTGTGTAAAATTAACTAATTTGACAAGATAATTCGTTAAAATACATTAGCATTTAACTTTTAAAATCATACCATATTGTCACAAAATCGTACATTACAATGTCATAATATTAAATAAATAAAGATACAGTATACATATACGTAATAAAACAAAATAAAACATACCTCCACCATCTGGCGCCAGACGTCCAGCCAACATCTTGATAAAGGTTGTTTTGCCAGTTCCATTCTCTCCCAACATAACAATAATCTCTGAGTCAGTGAATTGCCCGGCTAGAATGCTCAATTCAAATTCACCTTGAAAAAAAGGGACAGTAAACTGTTGATATATATGGCTGTAAAAAAAATGGAGGGCTTAATTATAATTACATTTCTTTATATATATATACACGTACATGGCATCCTTCCGTCTACGTTAGACGATGGAGTAGCTATGTAGTGTAGTCCAACGAGTGGCTAACTAGCCCAAACCCGGAATGACAATCTCAACCGCATCTCTCACAGGAGAATATTGATTCCTGAAAAGATTTTGACTTCAGCATTGTTCTTTTTCTTGCAAGGGCCTCGTTTTCGCGTATCTTCTGCCTTTTTTTCACTTAAATGCACTGCTGTTCGCCAGATGGAACGTTGTTTGGCAATGTGCTCCCATTCGTTGTTTTCAATATTGGCTTCCCTCATGCTCCTTTTGCAAAAGTCCACAAATCTCAGGCGTGGCCGTCCAATAAGTCTTGACCCTTCTGCCAACTCTCCATACAGCAGCATCTTTGGGATATGTCCTTCCTCCATCCTCCTTACATGGCCTAACCATTGAAGGCGCCTCTTGCTAAGAAAGGAGAATATGCTAAACGTGTGCACGTTCCAAGACCTCCGCGTTAAAATGTGACGCAGACATCTTTGATGGAAGCTGTTGAGCTTCAACTATTGACTGGTATATGTGGTCCACGCTTCACCATCATATAGGAGCGTACTAAGCACACATGCCTGATAGACACTTATTTTTGTTTTATCAGATTGAGATTATTCCACACCCGCTTATTCAGTTTAGCCATAGTTGCTGCTGCTTTTGCAATCCTGATATTTATCCCTTCATCAACGGAGGGAGTACTAGAAATATTGGATCCAAGGTATGTGAAATGCTTAACAACCGAAAGATTATGACCCTTATAGATATTTTTGGAGGGGACGATGCCTCTTGCATCATTACATGTGTTTTCTGTAGACTAATCGAATTTTCTATAGACTAATCGAAAGTCCAAAGTCTTTACAAGCATGTGATAGACGATTAACCAGCATCTGCAGACTAGTACAAATTAATGTAGGGCCTATGCAGACAAACTTTTTAAAAATCAAGTTAGAATATACCTATATCAAGTTTGAAGCATACATCTTATTGATTAATTTAAAAAATTTTTTAAAAACAATTACCTAATTTTTTGAACATCTGTGGATATTCATATCTGCACATCCGCTTTATTTCTTCCTCCAAAGCAGTTTCAGCCACTTTAAAGGTAAGGGACGTCTCTCGGAACCTCAAGTTTTCAGTTGGCACAAATCCATCAAGGAAAATATTTATACCTGAAATGTACATTAATAATAAATTTAAACATAAGTGATGATGATTGAGTACTTCAATAACACTTGTGTCCATGCTATCTAGCATGCTCACAGCGCTCTGATGTCCTAAAGATCTATTTAAATTAACAAGTCTTAAGCACATTGAAACATACAAACTTTAAAATAGACTGAATACATACCTTCTCTAACACTGAAAGGCATAGTGACCACACCATAAGCACCAGGAACACCATACAAACAACAAATGAAGTCAGAAAGGTAATCAAGCACTGACAAATCATGCTCAACAACTATAATGTATTTGTCTGGGTTAATCAAGCTTCGAATGGCCTGAGCAGCTTTTAAACGCTGCTTAACATCTAGGTAACTGGAAGGCTCATCAAACATAAATCTGCAAGTTAAAAAAATAAGAAACGTATACTCTGATCACGTTTGGAACTTAATTAGATATTTACTAAACTTGAATTTTGTTATGTGCAGTTCATTGCCAGAGGACAAGAGAATGAAAATTTACAACTAAAAGCCATCTTAAATTAAAACAATGCATAAATCTTACATGTCAGCATCCTGTATGCAAACTATTGCAATGGCAAATCTTTGCAACTCTCCTCCAGAAAGATCTTCAACATTTCTGTCCCTTACATTCATAAGATCTATTTTAAAAAATAATAAACAAGACTAATCATATGTCAAAAAAAATACTAAATAATCATATGTAATCTAAAGAATACTAAATAAGCTCCAAAAGTTTATAATAAATGAAATGGTCTCATTCTAAACATATTTTTCCACACTGTTTTATTAAGAATGTGAACAGCAAATGTAATTTAATCATTGACCATGGACAGTTATGTACTTCAATATACATGTCTTTCATATAAGTTAACAAATCAATATAAATCCCACCAACACTTAATGATCTGATAGCTATGTATTCACCTAGCTGTTCACATACGTGCATCTGATTTTTAAGTTCATCCTTTTTGTCTAGCAGTTGTTGTACAGATCCCTGGAAATGGGAAAGAAAAATTAAAATAGACTCATGCCACATTATAGCCGACAAACAAAAATATGGTACATAAAATTTTAACCATAATGAAACAATATTCTAACACATATCCATTACCTTAACAGCCTTCGGTATTTGATCCACATACTGAGGCTTGATTAGAGCCTTAAGATCATCTTCAAGAATCTTGGTAAAAAAGTTCTGAAGCTCTGAGCCTCTAAAATACTCCAAAATTTCAGTCCACTCAGGAGGATCCTTCAAATGAAATATACAAATAGAGTGGGATTAGTTACAAAAACAAAAAAGCACATTCATAAATGCATTATAATGAAGGCCTGAGATATCTGGTCAACATTTAACACTTGCTCATAGGTTATTTAAAAAAAAAAAAACAACCACCTAACTGTATGAATCACATTTCAGATGATTGATGCTTCCTTCATTCTTTGAAAATTTAAGGAAGATATGAATGTTGTTAATGGCATGAATGACTTGAAAACACCCAAACTACATGCAGTTTCATAACACAGACCAGTAATTGGCAACAAATGGCACATGAGGCGTTTAAAGAATTATATGCATTTCACTTTTTAATATATTAAGTTAAAAAACCATGCTCCCAAAACAATTTATTTGGAAATTTGAAAATTGCACCTCACTCAAGAGGTTTACAGACCCTTTGTCATGGCCCCACATCCACATGAATACAAACTATCAAGAATTGACGAATGTTAATTTAAGTTTTAGAACAATCAAGTGAATAATATAAATCTGGAAGTTGCCTTAAGCAGCATTAAATATACATAATGGGGAAACATTATTATTTACAAAATAAAGCTATGTATATCTTGTGGATCAAGCACTTGAATGCATTTGTGTATGTGCGTTTTAATTTCCTTTTAGCCTTACATTGAATCTTCCAAGATTGGGCTTCTGTTTTCCAGCTAGAATTTTTAATGCGGTAGATTTTCCAATACCATTAGTGCCGACAAGTCCCAGAACCTCACCTGGTCGAGGAGTTGGAAGCCTGATTTGTAAAAATGTTTTTATTATTAAATGTTTAAATTTTACTTTTCAAACTTCAAAAAATTAGCACTGATGAAAGACATGGCAAGATCTTTACACTATAAAATTGACCAACCTGTGCAGTTTAAAAGAATTAGCACTGTAACGATGAGTTGTATCTCGCTCCAAGTTACTTGGAAGGTTAATGATAGTAATGGCTTCAAATGGACATTTCTGAAAACAAAATTAAAACATTGTCCACTAAGTAAAAACCTTTTAAACAGTAGAGAATTTATGTTAAGTCAAAATATATTAAAGAAATATGTTCCAAAACAAAAAAGCTTCTCACCTTGGAACATATACCACACCCAATACACAACTCCTCAGAAATAAATGCTATCTTGTCAGTGGGTGACACTTCAATGCAGAGTTTTCCTAAATTAAAAAGAATAATAAGCAAACAAGTGTGAGTTAATGCATTAAAAGAAATGTGGGATTCTTACCAACTGAATTCAATAGTTGACAACATTAAAAGTTTGTGTTCTGTAAGAAGAATATCCATGTTTAAAAGAAAAAAAAACCACTACTACCAATTTAAACTTCAGAGAAAAAATTGTGTCAAATTTTGCCCCTTGGCATTGTAAGATGTCGTCCCTTAATATTACGGCCATAAGCATTACACACAGATCTTTCCAATGTGGCCCCAAAATGCACAAAGCAGATCATGGCGCATTATCATTACTAAAATATCAACATCAACTTAAACTAGCTTGTGCAATTTATCAAAAACTTGTAATGAATCTTAGTAACTTGGGCCTACAGATAAGCCCTGTCAAGAGGCTACTGAAGAATTACATTCTGAAGAATTAGGGTGGGGAAATGACAAAATTGACTTACCCATACGCACCACTGGGCAAAACTTTTTACATTCTTGCCTGCATCTCTTTGGTTTACATTTGTCATTGCTAACAATTGCAATTCTAGTGAGCTGGTCGTTAGCAGACTCATTTTTAGTCTGCTTTCTTTTTGATGAAGACATTATGCCAAACTTTCTGTGGAAGGAAGGAAACGCGCAAAAATTATGTGGATTTGTTAATTTTTTCTTTCGGGGGGATTTCGGGTCCCCCACTATAAAAAAAGTTATGCCACTTGTCCTCTGATCTTAAGACATTCAGATTACAGAAATCATATTGTAGAGAACCTTGATTCGTTTCTGTTAAACCTTTAATCTGTATCTCATTTGGATGGTAACACTTGCTTCAACTATCACTCGTATTTCACCAATTCAGACAACTCGTGCAATGGTTATAGTAGAGATAACAATACTTGTCCACGCACCGTTCTGCGCATGTCCTAAAATGTCGAAAAAAACGTGTTCTGCAATATGGCGTACAGCAACACGGTATTATTGGAAAATTGCAGACTACGTCACCTCTGTTTAATAAATAATTGCTTTCCTCATCACTGACGTATCAGTTTTTGTGTTCCGGTCATATATTGATTTATGCTACGATATTTTTTTGCACCACAGGCAGTATTATTATGATGACTCGGTTAGTATATAAATCGCATAAATACTTTTTTACCAGTAAAGCTACCAAAATAAGGTTTAGTGCTCCCTAATCTACATTCATTGTTAGAGTTTTTTCTTTTGTGTTATTATCGTTGAGCTCTCGATAAAAAGTTATGCAACCCGCGAAAAAGTGGGGGGTATGAAATTATCATTTTTTTTATTTTGATCGAGAAGCCGGAAATGTATCACTGTTATTCGTTAATGTTAAATCCTTAAACATCTAAATAATTATAAGACGTTTAAAATGTATCATTTTAAGAAAAGATTATAAGCAAACTTGAAAAGTTTATGTAGTAACCAAGGGTTGGTTTTAAGTTTTATTTATTACGTTAAAAATTGTGTATGGCACCGGTACATAGTTTATCGTTCATTCATTATTGAATCACTATTTAATAGTTTTACAATAGTAATATCGATAATAGTTTTTCTCTTATTAATTATTTCAGAGAATATTACTAAAATTAGGCCTACTTATCATTATCAGTTATAATTATAAACAACTGTTATTATAATCATTTTAGGCCTAAGCTTAATTTTTCTTACTAATTCTATTACAAGCCTATAAGTTCTATATATATAACTTATAACAGTTTTATTAAAATACATCAAATTAATAAACAAGACTCAAACAACATCATCATAACAATTATATTTTTATTAGGACATAGAAAAGCAGTATATAGACAATTATTCAATATATAAAATAATTTTTTTAAATGAATTAGTCTCATCATCATACTATCATCATGGATGATATTTGAGTAATTTGAATCTATAATTACATGCTTTCCAATTTTATAAATAAAAAAGACTACTTACCTTTTTATAAATATAATAATTGATTTAAAATTAACACAAGCATAATAAAATTAGTTAAAATTCAATAAATAATAATAAATATGGACATGTGGGTTTTTTTCTAGTTTTTTCTTGTATAAATATTGATTTTCCCAATTTTTCTTTTCACTTTTTTTCTGAACATACCCACAAATAAATTTATAAAAAAATAAGTCTTAATCTTATATAAGTGTTGTTGTTTATTATACTGTATATTGCATTGAGAATGTCTCCTGAAAATTTGGTAGCATTATCTTTTAAAATCAAAAAGTTTTGGTTAAAATAAGGCAGAAATTTTGAAAGTGGGTCACATGTTTTTTCAGTTTAACCCATTTAATACGTTTCGCCGCAGTGTGCGTCACCGCGATTTCGGCAGAGTACGTTTAGCCACTCTCTGCGTCACCACTGGTTTGTTTCATTTTATTAGTATTCCAACTTTTCCATTCAACTATTTTATAATATAGCTTATCAATTTTTTATTCAGAAGAGTTCCACTTCCTTTGTGTTGAATTTTAAACCGAATAACCCACGTTTAGTGTATTTTGTGCTCGTTTTTTCCACTTAAAAATTTGTAAACAAAACACAGCTGATTGAAATGGCTGCATCGAATAACAGTGCTAGTTCTAATCGACAAGGATTTCGATCTATGACTGCCGATGAGGCAAGTAAATTGATTTGCTTAGACGATTCAAGTTCAAATGAAGATAAATCTGACAACAGTGATAGTGATAGTGATTACGAAAATGTATTATTTGAGGAAACTAGTGATGAGGAATATATTCCGACTACAAAGAGACAAAAAGTATCCATTGGAAAAGGAAAAGGAAAAAAAAAATCAACACCAACTAGGCCTAGTTCAAGTTCTACTAATTCTGTGGCTTCAACTTCAAAGCATAATTCATCTTCATCTAAAACTAGTCAATCTACTAGTTCAAATTATTTCCCTACTGAGACAGAGTGGTCCGAAGTCCAAACAGGTGAACTCGTACATTTTGTTTTTACTCTGTCAAGCAGCAGATGCAAACAAAGTAAAAATGAGTCTAAAACAATATAAACTTATGTTGATGCGTCAGCTAACAGAGGAAGTAGCATTAATTCAAGTACTAAAAGCACCAGGAAAGGGTCCAGAGACCGGATGCCTCAAAAAGTGTAATGATGCTCAGCACATTGTTGATTATCATGAAAGGGACCGATCTTGTGCATATTGCTCAACTGCAATAAAGCGAGTACGCACACATTTCTATTGTACTGGGTGTGAATCCAAACCCCATCTCCATCCTAAAGGATGCTTCAAGGCCTTTCATTTAAAATAATAACTTCATTTGTGTATATATTTAGTAAATATGTGAAATATGTGTAAATATTTGAGTATAACTATTTTTATTGTTGAATTTTTGAAAAAAAAATTTTAACACGTGTCTTGGGAAAGAAATTCATAACTTTACAATTTCTGGAGCTACTGCAATGAAACTTTCCAGTTGTTTTGGATGTATCACAAGACTCATTTAAAAAAAATATGAACTTGATTGGATTATTGTTATCTGATTTCTGAGCTGGTGAGTAAAGCAAAACCAAATAAATTTTAAATAATTTTTTACATAAACCTGCAATAATACCCCCAAAAATTTTCTTTGGGTATTTCTTTATCACTTTTTTATACTAGAAACATATTCCTTTTTCAATTACCTACATTTGGATATGCAGCATGATATAATTTTGATAAATAACAAAACAGAGCTTTTCAGTTTAAAATCATCAGGTCAAATAGAATTTTTGTCCCAAAATTTTACTGCGTTCCCTTAAAAAAATGTGACGTATTGAATGGGTTAATACTAAGATAAAGAAGGGGTGTTTACAAAATCACCAAAAAAATCATAACTCCACTTCTATAAAAGATAGAAAGATGAAATTGGTGTTGTAAAGCTTATAGCTGGCCCTTTAAAATGATGTGTCATTCATGGCAATTTGACAATATTTAAATTTTGTGTCCAAGTACCTAGTTATAGTCTTGTTCTTTTATTGTTCTGCTACTTCGCTTTGGCTTTCTCATCTCGCACGCAACTCTAACTCTCCTCTACTCCTACCCATCGGAGCTCTCAGACTGTCTGCTTCCCTGTCCGGCTGACTTTTCCTCAGTCCTGTCCAGCAGTCCCTTTTTACAAGTCTCCGCGCCCCTAGAGATTCATTCCCATTGCTTTAATCTTAAACCCAAATCTCAGGCACTTAAATTTCTTAGGAAAACGCTTGACTAGAGCACAATGCAGAAGACTATTTACAAAGCCAATTTTTCACATTCACATTTATCATTTTTAAGCTTGGCATATTATGGATTATATCCAGAATGACACTTATTCAAAATTAAATGTATCCAACAGATTTAAGGTAAAGTACAAGTGAGAAATTTGAAATGGGGAAAATGTAAGCTTCAACTTTTTTGGCCTAACAAAATTTTAGTTGGTTTACTACGCAGACCTTGTGGATAAATGTAACTGGAGCACTCTCATGACGATCTACAGGTGCCCCCTTCTCTAACGTAATCTTGGATGTGACAGTTGGCCTACATATTACTTACTGGATTTAGTGACTAAATATGCAGTTAGCAGAAGGGCCTGCGATTTCTAAGGCATTCATATAGGTCAAGGAGGTTCCCCAGGTCAACTACCAGCCATAGTTCTGTCTTTCAAAAGTTTTCTAAATGTATTTTTTTACCTTCTCAGTTTGTAATGTTTGTCTTGAAAAGGCTCTCCCTAGAAATTATGTTGACTTATTTTTGTATTGAAAATGGTGGAGGAGCTGATGACCCGTTAAATTACGACTACATAGAAACGAATAGCGCACTAGTACTTTATATACGACCAATCAAAAAATAGCACCGATTAGGCCTACACAATGCCATAAATGTGCAGTTAATGGCTTAGATTTTGCCAAGAGTCTTCGTTCCCCAAGTGCAGTTATGTCACGTTGGGGAGACCCAAAGCCATCACTGGACTTGAAATGACAGGATCTTAACTCTTGATGGGAATTATTGAATTATAATTTTGCCAATCTATTATCTGCAACTTAACCACTAATTCCCATTTTGATGACCTTAAACTAGATACTTCGGTAAGTCAAGGGAGACTACTACTTTTTGTGTATGGGAATTCGCAATCGGCGCAAAAAAAAATCCGAGTTTTTAATTTTCCTATGTGTGTCTATTTATTATTAAATTAGTACTTTATATATATATATTTGAGTTCCGTTTTCGGCCTTATAATTAGGTAGACATCTTGGCCTACATTTTAATCAATTACTTTTTTCATTTACCGTCAGTCAGCTTTGAGAAAATCCTTGGTAAATATAAGGCAACTTTCATCATTAAAATTAAGTTGAAGGAAAAAATTTGTCACTACCAAATTTTTTTTCATCCGGGGAATCTATTGATCTACACGTATGCCAATTTTCACAGCGATAAATGTCTTACGAGAGACGCCATGTTTCTACGCGTTCGCAGCAGGTAATGCAGCTCGCTTAACCTAATTTCGAAATGGGGTTGGCCATGCCCCCTTTTTAATGGCGGAAGTTGCCGATAATTAGGAAATATTAATTTATTATCACTATTTACATCAAAATAATTGATAACTTGTGTTTCAGAATGCATTTTAAAGACATTTAAACTGGAATGTTTTAATTTGAGCTTTAACAACCCGGTAAAATCCATATTATAAATGATCAGAATTTACTGTGTGCAACACGTTGTCATTGGCAACCATTCACAGCCACTTGCATAATGGCTGTATCGTAGTAACTACCTCAGAGTTTCATTCATAAGAGTTTGCCGTGTGCAAAAACTATTAAACCATCGAAGTGATTATTCACAGAGCTGTGCGGATAACGCTCGCCGTTATTCACAGATTTCGGTCTGCCGATAACGCTCGACATTATTCGCAGAATGTGATAAATTAAATTATGAATATAAAATACAAAGTTCATGTGTAAACATCTCCTCGGTAGTGTAGTGGTCAGTATCTTCGCCCGTCACCCGACAGATATAGTTTCGATTCCCTGTCGGGGAAGCCTCATTTTTATAAATAAATTTTTTTGTAAAATATTTAATGGTTATTTCGTAGTGTTATATCATAATAATATTCTTCATATGGCTTTCTTAATCTGTTCACATAGTTTTATTATTATTTTCATGTAGTTTTGTTACTTATGTTACAAGTTTCAATCTATTTTTTAAGAATGTTCATTCAAGTTTCGTCAAAAAACTGGAAACAACATGGACATGCAGATGAGCTGCATAAACCATGTTTAAGCCAGATACAGCTGTTCTAACTGTACATTGTGATATACTTTTAGCTCTTTTGACTGTTTAATTTTCTTTGTATAATTCCACTCATAGACTTTAACATCCATTTGTTTTTTCTCTAATAAACAAATACTTATTAATAACTTACTTATTCAAATATTTTAAATCTCAGAGTTGTGTATTAATGTTTAGCTGAAAAAAATATGTCACGTTTTATTTGTTTCATTTTATTTTCTAATAAGTATCATAAGTAGGGACACAATATGCCGCTCCAGAAATAGTTGAAATAACATTTAGTGATGACAATGAAATGAACATACAGGTACCGTACTTAAAACATATCAATATCATTGACATAAACAATTTTAGCTCTTGTAAAAAAATGTTGATAATTGAAACAAAAAGCCATACTGCCACTGTTGTAACTATGGGTCTAAATATAAAAAAAAGCATTAAAAAATTAATTGGAACCCTGCTGGTCGTAGGATGCATTGCAAGTCTTTGGGAAGTAAAGTTCCCTTGGGGCAATTGAAGCAGCGTTTACAAGTGTGAGTGTATTGCCAGCGCAATAACCAGCCAGCTTTACTTTTCCCCAGCTAAGGCCAGAGCTGGGTAGACTTAGGGACACCCTCAAGGATCAGGAAAAAATACTAGCCTTAAACAGGATTAGATTCTGTTATTATCGATGTAGGGCCTATATGCCCCTCGTCGTCTCTCACATGGCCGCCTGATGCAGACACCTCTCTGCATCATAACACTGTTGCATGGCATGTCAACTATTTTTGTCAGAACATTTCTAGACTACGTGATATATCATAGTGCTTTTAAAAAAAACTAAACGATATCCTATCAAGCTTTGACATCATTTAAAGACATATCTACAGTGGGTGAAAGTGAGTCTACATGAAGAATACCGGTACCATTTTTATTACTGGTATAACATTTAATATGAAATACCAGAAAATTTGCTATGTCTAGGAGTAGGAGGTTTGACTGGATCTATTAGTAACACTCTATAGGTCGAATATGTTGGCCCCTAACAGAGCACATGTAGGCACAATTAATTGTCCTATATCCTATATATAGGCTATAGTTAGGCCTATTAAATTTTTTAAATTTAACTTGTGCATACCGGTAGCTTCGGTTTTGAGATGTGTTTGTGCCATACTCATTAACGATCGATCTCTCCCACACTACTTAACCCTTTACAGTCCAACCTATTCAGCCTTGTCTACTCCCAGCGCCCAAGCAAAGGGACATAACTCCATTTTAAATGAAGGTTCTTTAATTAATTTTCAGAAAATAAACTAGAAGCAACAAAATAAAATAAAAAATACCTAAATACAAAGAAATGATTAAAGCAAAAGTTAAACCTAAAAATAGTTTCAGAGACCCTCCCACTCATGAAATAGTGAAGCTTCATTAGGCCTAAGTTCTTTCAAATGTGTATCCAAAGCTTAGATAGCCATTTTTTACAGCGAAAAAATCGCGACTTTTAAAAAAATCATAGAAAATCAGCCCCTAAACACACCGCGGTCAAACTAGTATCGAAATAAATGCCGACAACGAGGCTTTCTTCCGGTAGAACTATAAATAGTAATGCGCAATGGACTTCCGCTGTGCTTATCATAGAAAATCAGCCCCTAAACACACCGCGGTCAAACTAGTATCGAAATAAATGCCGACAACGAGGCTTTCTTCCGGTAGAACTATAAATAGTAATGCGCAATGGACTTCCGCTGTGCTAAGAACGAAAGTAAACAACCTCGAAACGGGCGGGTTTGGCCGCATCGGACTGTACGCTTAAGGAAAAAATCGGCGCATTTCGGGCGCATCGGACTGTAAAGGGTTAAAACTACACCCCTACCCCGGCTTGAAATGTGATCTTAATTATTTCTAGAAATGTGCGTAATTATGGGAACATTTCTGTCTAAGAATAAACGCTCCGCATTATTCGCAGATTTTGGTCTCACAGAGCTGTGTGGATAACGCTTCCCTTAAACCATTGGTCAGGGAAAGCTTTAATTAATTATTCATGTGCCAAAGTTGAAAGTTTAAACCAAGTCTAAAAAAGTATTTTAGTGATAAGGCAGGGAATGTGTTGCCTTATATAAAGTATACAGTCATTGTGCATGATGCGATGAGCGGAATGAGGTCACAAGATGTGGAGGTTTCGTCCATAGTAAAAAATACCAAACAAACTCACACTTTAAAAATTCATAACTTTAAAACTACAACAGCTAAAAATATGATTTTGGTGTTATATAATTCTTTAAAAAATTACCTCTTTACAACTATGCCATTGGTTTATTTTTACAAAAAGTTTAAATTTTCTTATTAAAGTCCCTACCTTAAACTGAGGGTGATGGCGCAAAAAATAATTTAAAAAGTAAAGATGCTTTGCAAATCATGACCTAGGCCTAGGCTACCATATGTCAATCATAAGTTAAATTAACTGTCATGTATGGGCAAGGAAATTAGAATAAGCCAAAGTCCTAAGCTTTAACAAATTTAACCAAGTAACTATGGGCAGGTGAATAAGACATCACTACTAAAAATAAAACCACTAACTATGTAATTAAAACATCAAGATTACAAGACTTTCTATGTCGACTTGAACTGGTACACGATGACGATGAAGTGTTCAGACCGGTTAATTTATATTGTACAGTACAGCATGGCGATAAAATTGATAACTTAAATTCTTTCATACTGAAAAAAATCTCATCAAATAAGTAACGATGACATCTATTACGATTCTTTGTAGGGCTAATAACTTTTTTTTTAAATTAGTTTGAAAGAATATTAAAATATTTTGTAGGTGTAATTACCTTCTACGTCCGGCTAACCACGCGCAGCCAACGTGCAAAATGGCGTGGGTTACAAAAAGGGGATAGGTATAACTTCAACTAAGCTAGCACAATTTCCTAACGGTGATGTGATCTAAAAAGTAGCACGATTAATTTTAAATCCGTAATTGAAAAAAAGATAATTCAGGATTTAATCTTTCCTAAAATAAAATATATACAACTTCATTATCAACTATTTTATCCTTATATCATATATTTAAAGTTCCAAGTTCTCTAAATTTAATTTATTTTCAGCTTAAAAAATATTTTACACATAATTTTTAAAACCTGAATATTCCTTAATTAAGACGAGGAATTTTCTCAAGCAATACAACTGCTTATTTATTAAGCATTTATTGTCATTAAAAATTAGAAATTCTGCTTTGTACTGGAATCTAATTAAGATATCCTGAATAACGTTTTGGTTTTTTAGTGAGAATTTTATATTTTAAGAAGCATTTGCACTTGTAAGATTCAATGAAATCAAATTTCTGCAATTAATTGAGATATATTTTTTTATAGATCAAATTATTATTTTTTAAAATTTTCTTACGTAAAAGGGAAGTGAAGCAGAATGTTAGTCAGCATAGTGATTACTTATTGATAATGTCATTAAATAAATGGAAACACCGTAAGAACTAGATTGTTAATAAAACGTGTTTGTATAGTTGATTTCACAAGAAATCTGTCACGTGTTTTTTTTTTTTTCCATTTTTTAACAATTTCAATGCTATTATGCCTTGAGAAATTTCCCCAGATCTTGGGAACTCACGCCCCTTTGGGCATACAATTGAGAGTAATTTTGAAAAACTAAGGAAACCTTGGGAAATTTCAAAAGTGAAAGATAAGACGAACAAAAAATATAGACTATTTATATATGAGGAGGAAAAAAAAGGGAAGAGAAGGAATTATTTTCACTGGTCCCGAGAGAGTTTAAACTTTTTAACGCCCCTGTGCTATTGATTTAAATGACGTAAGGGTGGAAGATTGTTGAATGGGACAAATATTTGATGGAGTGCGTTCAAGTTCAAGCCGTGTCAAAGTGTGAAGGAAATAGTGGGGAAAAGATATGTTATGGCTTCTGATGAAAAGATATGACAATGAAACGGACATTGATTGTAAAATGCCTTCTTCATCAAATACAAAACAAGAAACAACCGATGATTCGATTTCTTTTTTTTAAATCCTCGTTCGAAAATCTAAAGGAAGTCAATGTCGACTATGTAGCTCAATGTTAAGAACCGAGGGGTTATGTCTGTGTTGTAAATCTTAGTCGAACTAATTTCAAGCTCTATATACGTTTACCGTGACGTTAAAGTGGCGGA
This sequence comes from Lymnaea stagnalis, assembly GCA_964033795.1. NCBI lineage: Eukaryota > Metazoa > Mollusca > Gastropoda > Lymnaeidae > Lymnaea > Lymnaea stagnalis. The sequence continues at coordinate 1,090,928 of CAXITT010000214.1, read as the reverse complement.
GTTTTCAGCTAAATGTATATTTTTGTCAGTCATTATTAATTTTTTTTTTACTTAAAATTGTACGTTTTATAAAATTGTCCCCCATTGTCATGACTACGCGAGAGCAGGGGTCAAATCTGTCGCAATTGTTGCGCGCCGGATGTTGTGTTTTATTGTGCACGCTGTGTCCAGGGCTACCACTCAATTTTTCTTTAATTCCCAAGATTTTGTCAATTTATTTCCCAAGATCATGAAAATGTATATGAATTTTTTTTTTTAAAGAATCTTGGGAATTTTTTTTTTTTTAAAGTGAGATTTTGTCATTGAATTGAAATTCCCATCATCATCGCCTGTCGTCCCGTCTGGGGCATAGGCCACAAACAAAGGCTCTCCAGGCATCCCGGTCTTGGGCAAGTCTCTCCAACTGTCCCCAGTTGTGCCCACTCTTTTTGATGTCTGCCTCCAGTTCCCTTCTCCAAGTTGTTTTGGGTCGACCTCTTTTTCTCTTACCCTGGGGGTTCCAAGTCAGGGCTTGTCTCGTGATACTTGATGCGGGCTTTCTGAGGGTGTGGCCAATCCATCTCCATCTGCGCTGGCAGATTAACTCTTCCACTGGTTCTTGTTGTGTGCGCCGCCAGAGATCCTCGTTGGTGATGACGGTGGGCCAGCGGATTCGTAAAATCGTTCGGAGACATGAGTTGATAAAGGTCTGTAGCTTTTTTGAACCAGCTGCTGTTGTTCGCCATGTTTCTGCCCCATATAGCAAGACAGGTTTCACTGTGGTGTTGAATACCTTGACCTTGGTCTGGAGGGTCAAATTGCTGCAGCTCCAGACCTTTTTTAGCTGGTTAAATGCCGCTCTTGCCTTACCAACTCTCACTCTTATGTCGGCGTCTGTCCCTCCTTGTATGTCAATGATGCTGCCGAGGTATGTAAAGCTATCCACCTCCTCAAGGTTTGTTCCTTCCAGTGCTATAGGTGTGTTGCTTGATGTATTTATTTTAAGGACTTTGCTTTTTCCTCTGTGGATGTTCAGGCCGATGCAAGCAGAGTACTGTGCTACATAATTGGTTTTCTCTTGCATCTGTTGCTGTGTGTGTGATACTAGGGCCAGATCATCCGCAAAATCCAGGTCATCAAGTTGTTTCCATAGTGTCCACTGAATACCATTTCTCTTCTGCTCTGTAGACATTTTCATTATCCAATCAATGGTCAGCAGGAATAGGAAAGGCGAGAGCAGACACCCCTGTCTGACACCGGTCTGTACCTCAAAAGCCGCCGTTGTTTGCTGGCCGTGGACAATTCTGCACGATAGTCCTTCGTAAGAAGCCTTAATTATGTCTGTCAATTTTTGTGGTACCCCGTAGTGTCTAAGCAGCTTCCACAGAGTCTGTCTGTCGACACTGTCAAAAGCCTTCTCATAGTCAATGAAGTTGACGTATAGTGACGAGTTCCACTCCAGAGATTGTTCCACAATAATTCTCAGTGTGGCAATCTGGTCTGTGCAGGATCTGTCTTTTCTGAACCCTGCTTGTTGGTCCCTAAGATTGATGTCTATTGCCTCCCTCATTCTGTTTAGCAGCATTCTGTTGAATACTTTGCTTGGGATCGACAGCAGGGTTATTCCCCTATAGTTAGAACAAGAACTAAGGTCTCCTTTCTTCGGGAGCTTAACGAGGTGTCCTTCTTTCCATTCAGCCGGTATCTGTTCCTCCTCCCATATTTTCTTGAATAGTGTGTGTAGCATTTCAGTGCTAGACGTAATATCTGCTGTCAAGGCTTCTGTCGGTATTCTGTCAGGACCTGCCGCCTTGCCTTTCTTTAGTTGTTTAATTGCTCTGCATATTTCTTGCTTTGTGGGTGTGCTGCACTCTATTTCTAGATCTTTTTCCGCTGGCTCTATGTTGAGTGTGTGTTGTGGTGCTGGCCGGTTGAGGAGTTCTTCAAAATGTTCTATCCATCTTTTTTTCTGACCCTCTTCATCAGGTATTGATTTCCCATCTTTAGTTTTAACTGGTCTCACTGGATTGTTGAACTTTCCAGATAACTTTTTGATTGTACTGAATAATTCTCTTGTGTTTCCATGGTACGCAGCCTCCTCTGCTTCACTTGCTAATCCTTCTATGTAGTTCTTTTTATCTGTCCTTATACTACGTTTAACTTCTTTATTTGCTTCTGAGTATTCTGTTGATGCTCTGGCCTTTTCGGTTCTGGTGCGGCTATTGTTTAGATTTGCCTTCTTCTTTCTCCTATATTGGATTTTTTCCATGGTTTCAGCCGAAATCCATTCTTTATGCGTTTGTTGCCTAGGGCCCAACACTTCTTCACAGGTAGTCGTGAATATCTCTTTGATTTCTTTCCAGTTTTTGTCAATTGTTTCTTCATTGCCTAGTTCCTGTAAGATCTGGAACTTATTGGAGATGGTAAGTTTAAACTCCTTTAGCTTGGACTCATCTTTCAAGAGGTTGATGTTAAAATGTTGGCGCTTGCTTCCCTCGCTTGTCCAGTTCTTTTTCAGTTTCAGCCTTAATTTGGCAATAATTAGATGATGGTCTGAGGCTACATCTGCCCCTCTTTTTACCCTAACATCTTGGAGCGACCGTCTAAACTTATTGCAAATACAGAAATGGTCAATTTGGTTAGCCGTTGACATATCTGGTGAAATCCATGTGGCCTTGTGGATATTTCTATGCATGAAGAGGCTTCCTCCGATGACTAGTCCAATTGTAGCACATAGATCTGCTAGTCTTTCACCATTTTCATTCATCTCTCCCATACCATGTGTTCCCATGCATTCTTCATAGCCTTTATTGTTGCTGCCTATTTTCGCATTTAGGTCGCCCATGAGTATAACCATATTGCTCTTAGGACACCTTTGGACCAGGGTTCGCAGTCTGTTGTAGAAATCCTCTTTGTCCTCTTCTTTACTATCGTTGGTAGGAGCGTACACCTGTAGGATGTCCATATTGATTTTTCGTTTTTTTGTCTTAAATCTTGCCGTGATTATACGGGAACCATGCGCTTCCCACCCTATAAGTGCGTTCTGGGCAGTTCTGGAAAGCATGAGTGCCACTCCTTGGTTGTGCGCCGCATTTTCATCTTCGTGGCCTGAATATAGCAGCAGTTCCCCTGTGTTGAGCTTTATCTGACCTGAGCCTATCCATCGAGACTCACTTATTCCCAAGATGGCTAGTTTGTATCTTTGCATTTCAGCAGCAACTTGGACAGTTTTTCCAGTTTCGAACATGGTCCTTACGTTCCATGTTCCTAGACTGGTGGTGGTCCTAGTGGAGAGGATGGTTGTCCGCCGGTTGGTTTCCAGTTGGCTTTGGCCACCCAGCTTCATTAATTCTCTGTTAGGAGACCCATCCTTTCCAAGGTCCGAGTTTCCTTTTGAAATCTTTCTTTGTGTTTTTGTAGCAGGGCTTTTTTTACAGGGAAGGGTTGCTAGCCCTTCGCCCAACCCTCCTCCTTTCTCACCCGGGCTTGGGACCGGCTACGGCGGAGTTTGAAATTCCCAGGATCTTGGGAAAATTCACAAGGTTTGGCAGCCCTGGCTGTGTGTCGCGTGTTGGTTTCGTTTATGAAAAACGGAACTGTCATAGCGAGCTCAGAACATTAATATGGGAGTACTATGCATAATAAATTGCGTTGATTTACTACGTCAGTTGGCTTACAAATAGAAGTCAATGTTTTGTTAAATTTAACATGACTATACCCCGCCCCGGTGGAAAAGGGGGGGGGGGATGGCGTCATCAAAATTTTGTTTCCAAATCTTACAAATGTTTCTTCAATTTAAAAAAAAAAAATTAATGAATAAAAATAAAAGTTGTTAAAGATCTAACTAAAATAACCGATATACAATTTAAGTTAGGATAATTTATATCCCTTTATACCATTGATGCGACCTCTGAGTCAGATTATTTGTGCATACATCTTAGTGTGTTGAGTTGCAAGCCGGCCATCGTCCAGCAGTGGTGGTCTGTCCGCAAACTCCCTGCACACCTGTGACGTTCCTCATCCCTCTGATGAGATTCGAACGTCTGTTTGAAAGCTTTTTTTTAAACGGATCTCAAACCGCCCCTGTTTCCAATGTAAATTCTTCCATGCAAGTGCAAGCTGTTCCTTCTAAAGCTCCTTAAAAGATTCATGGGCCGGGGGGGGGGGGAGAGAGGAATGGAGGGAAGGGGGGAGAGATATTTCCCATGGGCAAAAGAAAAAAAATGTCGTTCCCAAACGTAGTTGTCTGGAAAGGATCATGACCCAAATTCTCTCCACACTTCCTCTTCTGTTCGCTTCTACCGGGGAGGCGCCGCGGGCAGGTACAGCCAGTTGCAATTGCGATTATTAGCAAGGCAGGGGCGTCATTTCATTTTTTTTTTTCAAAAGGGGGGTGGCAAACCAAAACTAGGTCAACTTGTTAAGTTGTTTATTACTGGAGGCGCCACAGTACAAAGCAATTAAAAAAAACCTGCAAATTCCGGGGGGGGGGGGGATATGCCCCTTGCTCTACCAAATGACGTCCCTGCCGCAAAGTGTGATTTGCAATAAACATTATTGTTTGTAACGTATGGTCTTGCTATTTTACGACAACTACTACTCGATATCATCTCCAACTCTAAATTTCTTTTCTCGGTGATTATACAAAAAAAACTATTTTTTAAAAATTAAAAACAATAAACTCTGCTCATAACTAATCTGGACTTAGGTCAGTTGAATCAGATTGTTCATGTTTTTTTTTTTTATGTAATACTTTGAAATAGAGATAAAGAATGTGTTTTGGTCTAAAAACCTGCTGGTCCCAATTCCATTGAAGTTTTTTTGTTTCATTTGTTGTATGCTGTAGATCAGGCCTGCACAACACACGGCCCGAGGGCTGCATGTGGCCCGCCAGCACCCACTGTGTGGCCCGCGAAGTAACGAAATATTCTTTATTCTTATTATTTTCTTAACAGCTTTCCCACTGACCTATATTCTTTTTGGCCCGCACAAGTCCTGTCCTATTTTCGTTTGGCCCGCACAAGTTTTTCATAATAATGTTACGGCCCGCCTTATATTTTGAGTTGTGCAGGCCTGCTGTAGATGTTAGAAACAATCGCGACCTGTAGACTCACTCCTAAGGAATGCACTGTTTTTAATTGTTTTCATAATTTTTAAATAGTTAGATTGAATGAATAGGATGAAAGATTATCATTTTATAGAACTTTTATGTGAGATTATTTCATCATCATCATCAGTGGCGCTACAGCCCATGTAGGGCCCTGGCCTGCGATCCATGGCTTTCCGCCTCCATGCACGAACCCCCAAATGGTGTATATCCATCTCCACATCATGGATCCATCTCAGCCTTGGGCGACCGGTGAGTCGTCTGCCCCTAGGCTTCTGCCTGTATATAATTTTGGCTGCTCTGCATTCCGGCATCCTTTCAACATGCCCTGTCCAGCGTAGTCTGCCCTTTTTATCATTATGACTATGGGTGCGTCTTTGTACAAATGGTAAAGTTCTTGGTTTTGTACGGATTCTCCAGATATCATTTTCAATCATTGGGCTGTATATTTTTCGGAGGACTTTCCTCTCCCATGTGTTGAGCAGGTTCTCTGCTTTTCTGGTAAGGGTCCAGGTCTCACTAGCATACGTTACTACATGTCTTATGATAGTGGTGTATATTGTCTTCTTTGTTCCCCTTGAGAAGTTTTTGCTTTGCAGTAGCTTTTGTAAGCTGAAATAGGAACGGTTGCCTGCTGTTATCTTTTTTTTCGCCACCGACATTTCATTGTGCTCGTTTATAGTTGCCCCTAGATATTTGAATGTAGCCACTCTCAAATGTGTGGTTGTTTATTGATGTTGTCATCAGCATGGGAGTTTCTTGACATTATAATATATTTTGTCTTCGGTTCATTTATATCAAGACCAGCTTTGACTGAGGCATTTTCAACTAATTATGTCTTTACGTTTTCTACCCAGTAGCGCTATATCGTCCGCATATGTCAGGTACTGCAATGGTTGGCTATATAAGGTTCCTGATGGTCGTTGTTCTGTATTATCTCTCTGGAAGTAGTTTGTTATGGTTCCACTGGTGCTAATGTGTATGCTTCTAATAACTTTTTCTAGTGTGATGTTAAACAGGATAAATGACAGTGAGTCTCCTTGTCTGAGGCCCCGATTAACTGGGAACTCCCTTGAATATTCTCCCTGCACCTTGATTCTACTTTTGGATTTGGCCAACGTCGCATTTATGAGTCGAGTAAGCTTGTTAGGGGCTCGAAGTTCTTTTAGGGCGTTGTATAAGTAATTCCCATTTACGCTATCGTATGCTGTTTTGTAATCCACATATAGTTGGTGTATGTCGATGTTACATTCGTAACATTTCTCCAGGAGACTTCTTATATTAAAATATGATCCGTCGTTTACTTATTCTTTCGGAATCCGCATTGATAGTCCCCTAGGATCTGTTCGCTATACTTTTCTAATTTTCTCGCTCTAAGTTTTGTGAGAATTTTGTACATTACATTAAGTAGGGAGATTCCTCTATAGTTTGAGCAGATTAACTTAGATCCTTTTTTTGCAAAGTGGGCGTATGAGTGTCGTGTCCCATTCAATTGGCATTTCTTCCTCCTTCAAGATTCTGGTTATAAGTTCGTTACCACCTAGCTTTATCAGTTCTGCATAAATAAGGTCTATTCCTGGGGCTTGGTTATTTTTCATGGTGGAGATTACATCTTTTATTTCATTTAATGTTGGTTGGTTGACCAGTGGGTCCGGTCCTCCTTGTGGCGGAGCGTAATCCTCATTGGTTCCTCCACCTGAGCCATTCAGTAAGCCTTCAAAGTGTTGTGCCCATCTCTCTAGTACTCTGCTGCTCTCTGTGCCCATCTCTCTAGTACTCTACTGCTCTCTGTGCCCATCTCTCTAGTACTCTACTGCTCTCTGTGCCCATCTCTCTAGTACTCTACTGCTCTCTGTGCCCATCTCTCTAGTACTCTACTGCTCTCTGTGCCCATCTCTCTAGTACTCTACTGCTCTCTGTGCCCATCTCTCTAGTACTCTACTGCTCTCTGTGCCCATCTCTCTAGTACTCTACTGATCTCTGTGCCCATCTCTCTAGTACTCTACTGCTCTCTGTGATCAATTCTCCACCCGTACTTTCACACATGTGGGATCTTGCTTCAAAGCCATTCTTTTCCTGCTTTACCTTCAGGTACATTCCCCTCACATCTATTTCTTTTGCCAACTCTTCTATCTCTACTATTTTTTATTTTTCCCAACACGTTTTCTGCAAATTTTGCTGGCCACCCTTCTTGCTTCATTATATAATTGTCGTGTTCTTCTTGTCTCCCTTTGTAGCATAATTAGCCGAGCTTTGTTTCTTTGTTCTATAAGTTCTTTGCATTCTGCAAGATTATTTACATTTTTTTATCATCATATACATTCATGTTTTGGTTAAATTTTAACTTCTGTAAAAAATAAAAAATAAAGTAATTTAAATAAATTGAAGAACTATTGACCAAAAGACTCGTGCGGAGATACTGATCTTCCATCGAGCTCCTCCCCAGGTGGCGGATAGGGGAAAGCCCACCAGATATGGAGGGTGTCAGGGAAATATAATACTTGGGGCGGACCAAAATCAGAACCTACTGCCTTGTAGGAAGTGGAGGGATCCACAAAGGCTAGGGAACCTTACCCAAAAACTAAGGCAGCTATCCAGAGAGCTGTAAGGGGCAACCCCCCCCCCCAGATGGTTGTGCGCAGGGTTAACAACCGGCCACGTAAAAAAAATCAACGTTACAAAAGTCAAGCAACAGAACAAAACCCGGACCGATACAAATGGAAATCGACCTATGCATGGATATGGACATGATTTTTGGATTGCGACTTGGAATGTACTAAGCCTGTTTAGAGCAGGAGCCTTAGCCAACCTTGTAAAAAAGGCTCAAAGGCAGACCTAGGCTTAGGTGGATAGATGATGTAGAAAAAGATCTACAGCAACTGAAAGTCCAAGCATGGAAAAGAAAGGCAATAGTTAGGTCTGAGTGGAAGGAAGTGGTGAGGCAGGCCAAAGCCCTACATGGGCTGGATTGATCAAAATATTCTTTTTTTTTAAATTTATTATTTCAATTATTCGGGAAACAAATATTTTTTCAAGGCACCGCAGGAGAACACGGCGAAAAATGATCATTAAAAAATCTGTTATAAGTCATTACCACCGTTTTGTAATGCTGGGTTTCAATGCGTTTATCAGAACTCCACACTGAATAAAACAAATAAAATCATTTAAAATAATAAAATATATACAATTTATTGATCAAACTTATGTTAACACGACAAAATGGTGGAAAGTAGACTTCCAATTTCTCAAAAAAAGTTTTGGTTATAGACACTTGTATAGACACAAAAGTTGTGGCTATAGTACTTATATGCACAACATTTGTGGTTCTATCGCTCAAGCAAAAGTTGCGAAGATTTCAACACATGAAATAGAATCTGCGTTGCGGGTGAGATTGGCGACGGCGTGGTAATCTCCGGCAGGAAACAGTGGTATTTCCACGTCAAACTCAGCCGTGGGAAGAGTATATGAGCCCTGCGGGAAGAAAACAACATTGGCATCACAATGTTTACAATACTATTGAATAGGAATCGAATTATTATTTTTTTTTATAGGTCTTTGAAGATTTAATGTATCAACCAAATAATCTTGACTGTATAGAAGTACTACACTAGCTATAACGCTAATCTAAAGTTGGCATGAAATGATGAATATACAAACTACAAGTTGTTGAGTAGTTAGCCCTTTCCAAGACCGGAAAATGTCACATCGCATTCAGTAATGCTTATATTTTTAGAAAATACTTTCGTAAAACATAGCTTCGAACAATGTATTTCCTCATATATAACTACAGAAACAATTTGTTTGTAAAGTCTTTCGTAAAATCAAGTTGTAAACACCTTTTCGTCTAGTTTAAGACCCACTCTGCTGGCCGACAGTAACGTAGAAGTGCTGAACAGCTGTTGAGAGCTTGGCCAAACGGAATGCCAGGATGTTTTTATTAATATCTTAATGCCATTGGCCAGACTGTACGCTGGCATGTTCTATTAATAGATTTCTGCCACTAAAGGACAAACCCTATTAACTATGGGCTGTTTTGTACGATTATGGAAACCACTGGTCTAAAACAGGCATGCACAACTTAAAATGTAAGGCGGGCCGTAATACATTGTGAAATACTTGTGCGGGCCAAAAGAAAATAGGACAGGGGCAAAGCTATTAAGAAAACAATAAGAATAAAGAGTTTTCGTTAACTCGCGGGCCACAAAGTGGGGGCTGGCGGGCGTATGTTGTGCATGCCTGGTCTAAAGCAATAATAAATAACACGGTCGTAATTACGAAAACAACAGTATCCGGTTTCAACGCGTTCAACATAACAAGGAGAAGCAGTGGTGTGGGGACAGGGGGCTCGAATCCGTTGTTTTTTTGTTTTTTTGGACATCGTAGGAACGTCCTGTATAAATGAGCAACCTACCTTTTGGAATGGACATTGACATGGCACGCCTGCGGTGACGAACTGGGGTGGACATTCGGAGATCAAGGCCAGTAGCGCACATACGTCGTCATAGGTGCACGACCCGATGATACCAACACAAGGGATCTTGAGCCACGAGTCACCGACCTTCTTGGCTAAAAGCAGCTGACCCTGGAGACGAGCATGGCGTCAATATCAGTGCACAAGAAATATGTGTGGACGTGTGAAACAATTTGCACAAAAAGGTCTTCACAATTTTTGGGGACTTTTGGGGTAGACACCTTAAGTCATTTAATACGACTTTGGAAATTGTGACTGACAAGACTATTACGGATATTATTTTAAAATACATTACAGTAGGGCATTCGAAATTGGTTTTATCCCATATTTTTGACAGGCAATCGACTATTTCTACTTTACTGCACAGCTATTATGATGTAAGATACTCTTACATTTCCTCAAGTTATATGATTTTCATTATTTTATGTTATTTTATATGATAAAAATTTAAATCCAAAATTGTGTCATTCATGTCGCTCATATTTTAAAAAAAAATTGTTCCCTTCGATGCCCTTAAAGTTTGCCGTTCAATTTTTTTTACGAAACTTTTAACAAAAAAAAAAAACAACAAACAAACAAACAAAAAATGCAATATTAACTTTTGTTTAGAGTAGTAAGATAAATTTTTTAAAATTATGATTTGATTTTTACCGAAAGGAGTCAACGTACCAAATATATTGATTAATTTTCTATCCATCTAAATTATTTCGTGATTATTACTCACGTATCTCTTGTCAATGCAATGTCTGATAGATCCCATAGTGGTAAGAAGAGTTCAATGTCTGATAGATCCCATTGTGGTAAGAAGAGTTGAAGTGTTTCAAAACTGGATCAAGAGCTTTTTTATTTATGTTATACACAGGGCGTCATTTGGCTAGGGAGCTAAGTCACTTCCCGGCTATGGAGTAGTTTGGTGAGCTCGGGGAGGTTCCCTCTGACACCATTGCAGTTAAGATACATACTTACTAAGTTTTTATGGAGGTGACCAGTGGCACATTGCCTAGTGTTCCCAGTAACATCAGGGCCCACAGTCGGTTTTAGCCCCATCACCGATCTGCAGGGGAGAATGGGGTTTCGAATTCACCTCACCAAAGATTTCCGTTAGATTTACTAGCCATGTTTAATGAAAATAGTGACTAGACTGGTTTCTTTACCTTCTCACAGATGAAACGTGATTGGCTCCCATTTTTTATTGTTATGATCATAATGTCACGCTATTGATCCAACATCCTAATTCATGTATGATCTTTTTTATATTTGACTGCTTATACAATTAGAATAGTCCTACTTTATGAGTGAAACGTTAATAAACAATAGGATCTGAATCTTTTATAAACTGTTATATTATCTTATCAAAGTAAGAAACGTGATTGTATCATAACAGGCAAACACGAACAAACGAAAAACAAAATAACTCCTTGAAGTTCTTTNTTTATATGTTGATTTATTACTTGTATATGTTGATTTATTACTTGTATATGTTGATTTATTACATGTATATGTTGATTTATTACATGTATATGTTGATTTATTACTTGTATATGTTGATTTATTACATGTATATGTTGATTTATTACATGTATATGTTGATTTATTACTTGTATATGTTGATTTATTACATTTATATGTTGATTTATTACTTGTATATGTTGATTTATTACTTGTATATGTTGATTTATTACATGTATATGTTGATTTATTACATGTATATGTTGATTTATTACTTGTATATGTTGATTTATTACATTTATATGTTGATTTATTACTTGTATATGTTGATTTATTACTTGTATATGTTGATTTATTACATGTATATGTTGATTTATTACTTGTATATGTTGATTTATTACTTGTATATGTTTATTTATTACATGTATATGTTGATTTATTACTTGTATATGTTGATTTATTACATGTATATGTTGATTTATTACATGTATATGTTGATTTATTACATGTATATGTTGATTTATTACTTGTATATGTTGATTTATTACATGTATATGTTGATTTATTACTTGTATATGTTGATTTATTACATGTATATGTTGATTTATTACATGTATATGTTGATTTATTACATGTATATGTTGATTTATTACTTGTATATGTTGATGTATTACATGTATATGCTGATTTATTACATGTATATGTTGATTTATTACTTGTATATGTTGATTTATTACTTGTATATGTTGATTTATTACATGTATATGTTGATTTATTACATGCATATGTTGATTTATTACATGTATATGTTGATTTATTACACCCAGTGAAACTGACCAAGTTCAAAGCTTAATGTCCACATGAATTCGATCATGTCAGACCACCATCCATCCCTGTGGCACTGTATCACTACATACCAGGCCCACTAAAATATAGTACATGTTACATATCCGCAACTTAGCCCACCAGGAACAATTTACAACAGTTTTTTTAAGTTTATCAGTCTAATCAGATACTCAGGTGACCTAATGATGCTGAGACGTGCGTTAGTACGGCCACTTTCACGTTGAATCCGTTCGGTTTCAAGTCAATCTCTAACGTCGGCCACGTTCTTAATTAACACGAAGTCCTGTGGTGAGGTGTGATGAGGATATGTAGATATATGTAGACATACTGAGTTCTGTGTTATACTAGCCAACATACCCGGCGTCTCTCAGGTTTGCATTCGGACAAATCTTCTGAAACGTTATCAGCGAACACATAAATTTAGGGCCCCTTAAAATTAAAAAAAAGAAGAAAAAAAAACATTCACTGAACTACTAATCAATTGTTAAAAATCCCCCCAAATAGTCCAGTTTATATTTCTTTACAAACATTCAATTTGGACGCTGCTGGTTTCAGTTAATAGTCAAGCTGTGTCAAGACCCCCCCAAAAAAGAAAGAAAGAAAGAAACACGCTTCAAGGACTAGTCGAACTGTAAAAAAAATATCTTCTTTAAATAGGTATTGACCAATGCCAAGTATATGGTAATTTATCAATAAACGTAAATTACAATTCCTAATGGGGCCCTATTACTTATTCCTTAATAAATAGGGGCTTTATAAAAAAAAATTCATTTATTTAAATATTCATGTTACATTTTATAAACGTCTCCCATTACATCGGAAAGATTTTGCCAAAGTTATTGCCTTTTAGTTTGTTACTATTATGGGGCCCAGCGCCAAAAGGATTTATGCTTAAAAGTTTATTGCAGTGCGTATTTAAGTTTGGAAAATGCACAAAGTTTATGTTCAGTTTGTTCCATTTAAATCGGTTGAAAAGTTCCAAAGATATTAGCGTGATTTTGTGTGTGTGTTTTTTTTTTTACAAAATAAAATTGGGATGCCCCTGTCCACAAAGAATGGGATATTATTAGTTTAAAATCCGCCGATATTTTTAAAGGGGTTATTTATGAAAGGTGTGTGTACCAAGTTTGGCCTAGATGCAACAATTGACGTAAAAGCTTGCATTGTAATCTGAGCCTTCTTATACTGCTTTGGCTGCTTTAAGGAAAATACCATTTAGAACCTCATTTGGAACTTTCTAGAAAGGACTGCAAACCCCTTCGGTAGGTTAAAGCACCCATTATGCACGTCGCTGCACAATGTGATCATTCTCATCTAATGTTCGACCCCCAACCCTCTTATACCACGCAATGAACTGTAGTTTATTAAAATTGTTCAACAGGTATTTCCTTATATCTAAAAATTAGGATTTGATTCAACAGCTCATCTTTTGTTGGAACAATTATTTCAAATATGTTTTGAAAGCACTCTGTTCAGCGAATATAGAATAAAACTTTATTTAAAATGTGTGCACACGACAAAAGCGCACCGAAAACCTTCATGTTTGAAAGCGCACCGTTCTGAACATAGGCTTATTTAAAAATGCGTGCACAAAAAAAAAAAAACTTAACTTGACCGCCCCTCGAAGCCATAGAAACATTTTTGTTACTCTCTACCTTCTACATTGTACGATTTAATTTTTTACAGTTTTTGGGTCATAGGGATTTTAAACAAACTTTCCAGGAGGAACCTCGTGTAGGTCAGGAGGTATGACCATGTCAAATTTGGTTGCGATCCATTGTTTGGTTTACTTGTTATCAAGTAACAAATAACAAGCATACATACATACAAAACATAGTCACACCGAGAGAGAGAGAGAGAGAGAGAGAGAGAGAGAGAGAGAGAGAGAGAGAGAGAGAGAGAGAGAGATTATAGTAATTGTCTTATAGTATAATATAAAGTGTTTATATTTAAACTGAAAATGCGAGAAGTCACTTGGACGGTATCTCGGAGATTTTTGTCACCGCGCCAAAGAAACATGATAATAGAACTTTGTTGACTACCTTAATCGGGGCGTCGACCAGGGTCTTGATGTTGACTGAGAACTGCACATTCAGTGGTCCCGGGAAGGTCAGTGGGTCAGGTCCGATCACCAGCTGTAACAGGTTGGCCAGGTCGGTGCTGGGGTTACCGCAGTTGACGTACTTGTAGGTCTTCAAGCCGGGGACTTTACTCAACTGAACAAGATCAAAGAAATACTGTTAACAACACTAAAACCGCGAGATCCAGCTACGCCTGACGGGTTTCAAACATTACGCCAACGTAGATAAAATATAAAACATTGCAGAGTTCCAACATTAAGATAAGGGACTGCTATTTTTATACCATGGAATTTCAGTGGCAAGATTGTTGGGCCGATAAACCATCTATATTTCATATATATATATATATATATATATATATATATATATATATATATTGCTTCATGCGTGTCCTGCAACCTTTTCACAACCGGCCCTCCCCCTCTCATGTTTTATATTTATGTTACTTAGGAAAAAATATATATATATATATATATATATTGCTTCATGCGTGTCCTGCAACCTTTTCACAACCGGCCCTCCCCCTCTCATGTTTTATATTAATGGTACTTAGGGAAAAAAGGATGCCACGCAGTGAGCAGTGAGCGCCATGCGTGACGGTAGAACTCAGGTAGAACTCAGGTAGAACTCAGGTAGAACTCAGGTAGAACTCAGGTAGAACTCAGGTAGAACTCGGGTAGAACTCGGGTAGAACTCGGGTAGAACTCGGGTAGAACTCGGGTAGAACTCGGGTAGAACTCAGGTAGAACTCAGGTAGAACTCAGGTAGAACTCAGGTAGAACTCAGGTGGAACTCAGGTGGAACTCAGGTGGAACTCAGATAGAACTCAGGTAGAACTCAGGTAGAACTCAGGTAGAACTCAGGTGGAACTCAGGTAGAACTCAGGTAATAGTTTTAGTCTTGGGTGAAATACTTTTTTAATTTTAACACATTGAGAGAACAGCGTAACGAAACCTTATATATATACCCCAAAAATATTGTTAAAAAAAATTATTCATTTACTATCTACCTACCGTCGATTTGTCCGGTTTGCTCATGAGCAGGTCAAACAGCATGCGCTGTGCCTCTATCTCGTTGTAGCGGACTTTACATTCGCCAGTAGTGGACAGGGTGGCCACCAAAATGGTGGCTAGAGTGACGACAGCGAACTTCATGTTGAAAGGCTCTCAGGGTTGTGCTGCAGATTTCGGCAAGGACAAGAGTGTCTTCATTAAAGTTATAGCTTATCAGATCACGAGTGATTATCTCGTCTTGGCGGTTCTCAAGAAGGGTATCTAGATCACACGCTGCTTCACGCAAGTCCAAATGAGGGTGAAACCCTTTTATCATCTCAATAGTTTTTCTCCCAGTCTTAATAACATGTTGACGGGTACTTGCGTTTCACTTCTGCTCCTGAGCCCTTCATGAATTCATGAGATCTTCTGGTGACAACATATGGAGTTCCTCTAGTTAATCTACACAGCCGATCTAACATTTCATGAATTTACATCAACAACCCATCCATGTAAGCCAAGCCTGCCTCACTACTTCCTTCCACTCAGACCTTACATCCATCCCTGTGCCGCTACAGCCCATGTAGGCCAAGCTTGCTTCAATACATCCTTCCTCTCAGACCTAATTAATGCTTGGATTCCCAGCAGCTGTAGATTCCTCTAAATTGTCCATTTACGTAAGCCTAGGTTTGCCTTTTGAGCCTGATCCCTCTGGGGTTTTGGTGGTGCACCCTCTTCACTTCTCTGTCATTTGGCATTCTTTCTATGTGTTCAGCCCAGCGTATCCTAAACTTTTTTCATTTCTGCTACTAGCGTGGGATCCAGTAGATTTATCAACACTATATGTATCAACAATATATGGATCAACAACAGATGTCTAAATTAAAGATCATTGGATAATTGTATCACATAACTTCTGTCCACTGAAGACGTCCATTAAAATATGGTTCACTATCAAAGATTTAATGACACTTGGCCCATATCCTTCTTTACCTACGTTCTCTTGAATTAACGTTTGTCACCCCTGGAATCATTACAGGAATTCCAACAGGATCTGTCGTGGGACTTGAGATTTAATTAAGATCCTGCGTTTTCCTGACATTTAGTTTTAGCGCCCTTTAATTCTTAAACAGCCAAGGAGCAGGCTCTATGAAAAATAGGTCATCTCTATCAAGATCAAAAGTAATACGTGACCAATCACTCCTGTTATCTAGGGAACCGCTTGGCTGGTTGAATTTGTTGTTGTTGTTGAAAACCTAGGAACCGCTGGCGATTAAGATTAATTAAAGATATTAACAAAAAAAAATTTAAAAAAAAAAATATATATATATATAATTAGATTCAAGGACATGATTAGAGCGCCGAATCACGATAAAATGTATCACAGAAATGTATATCTCATTAAGTTTTGATAAAATGGTGTACCAAGATTTTAAATGAATCTTGCTTGTCTCCTTTTAATAAAAAATCCAGGTCGATAGTGTGTAGATGGTAGAGTTTGGTATGGGATGGTGGGATACCGAGAAGAGTAGGGAAGCACGTTGGGGATTAGATAGAGGGGTGTACTTGTGTGTGTACATAAGGGTGTAAATGTGGGTGTACGTGGGGCTGTACACAGGGTGCACATTGGTGGTGTACATAGGGGTGCACATTGGTGGTGTACATTGGGGTGCACTTTGGTGGTGTACATAGGGGTGCACATTGGTGGTGTACATAGGGGTGCATATTGGTGGTGTTCATAGGGGTGAGCGTGGGGGTTACGTGGATTGTACGTTGAGGTGCGTTCTGGGCTGTACGTTGGAGTGTTGTACGTATAGGGGATGTCGTACGTGGGGGTTTTAAGTGGGGTGTGCACAGGGGGGGGGGGTTGTTATACATAGACGTTCTATATTCAACTCTGATTTAATCCTTTCCTGGTGAACTACCTTTTAAGCTGAACGCAATTCGCCTGCGTTATTATTGGGTGTGTCTTACTCCCTTTGATCTTCTTTACCACAAACCAATCTATCGTCTGTTTCTTTACTCGAATGTGGTAGAACACCGTAGAACGTTTGAGTCACTATTACGATGCGTATTCTGACCTCGAATTTTCTATGGAATAGACTATAAATACTATAAATAGTGGCACGCATAAGGGAGAGAGAGAGAGAGACGCAGACAGTGTGAGATAGTTATTTTGGAACATGTGAGTGCTTTGTTTACAGTAGACTTCTTTCCATTATTGGTACCTTTTTTTGCACATTGTCTTTTACTCGACATTGTACTGATACCAGCCACACAATATACCGTAAGTTAATAGTTTTTAATTATGTATCTTTTTGACTTAAGTACTTTATTATGAACTTAATAAAACTTATTAATTTTTATTAGCCACTTTTTCGAGTATCGTATTTCTCTGTTATTGTCTTTGTCATTTGATATCGTCTTTTGTTATATATTTAAATAGGAGATTAATTTCTCCCTAGTGACAACAATGTGTAACAGGGTTCATGCCAATCAACAATTCAGAGTATTTAAATTATTATGGTGGAGTGAATGTCCATGTTTGTGTAGTGTAGGCGAGTACCC
Organism: Lymnaea stagnalis; assembly: GCA_964033795.1. Classification (NCBI taxonomy): domain Eukaryota; kingdom Metazoa; phylum Mollusca; class Gastropoda; family Lymnaeidae; genus Lymnaea; species Lymnaea stagnalis. Next base: position 1,073,435 of record CAXITT010000214.1, on the reverse strand, counting down.
TCCACTGCTTGTGCAGCTCCGCGGGACTTGGTCCCAATAAGGTTTTAGGTATTCTACACATAATGAATAATCAATTTAGCTTTGCAAATAATTAAAATCTATTTATAGATTTCGCACTCCATTAAAAACAATGTATCACATTTGAATTAATCTCTCCGAGTGTCTAGCCGTGGCGGCCACCCCAGGCAGATAAGAGTGACGGAAGTGGGTTAACTGTGTGGACTCTGGTCATGAATAATTAATTAAATAAAATTCTACAATGAAAATCAATACGAGCCAGAAGATTAATTGAAATGATCTATTTTCCAACATAAATGAAAATCTGACCAGACTCATTTATAGACTACGGACTAATAAAAACAAATTACGGTAACAATGACAAAGTTTCTTGTCGATTTTTTCATTGGTCCTGTCTGCCGAGGAAGTCTCTAACCCGAAACGATCGTATCTTACAGTCCTGCCTTTCGATTCAAGCTTCGACCTACATTCTCCTACCATCTCCTTCTAAAAATAATTTAATACGTTAAAGTCGCCATCATCCTAGATCCTAATGAGGTTTAATAGTTTCAGCTGTTTTTTGTAACAAAATGTTGGATTGAAATCATACATACATCAAGCGTTTACCGCAAGAGTTAAAAAAAAAATAATATTCATCTAACGAATATTGCGCAGTGCAAGTCTTCTTATTAAGGTACTGACAATAAATCAGCGATAACCTCATCGTGTAGTGAGATAACTTCATCGTGTAGTGAGATAACTTCATCGTGTAGTGAGATAACTTCATCGTGTAGTGAGATAACCTCATTGTGTAGTGAGATAACTTCATCGTGTAGTGAGATAACTTCATCGTGTAGTGAGATAACTTCATTGTGTAGTGAGATAACCTCATTGTGTAGTGAGATAACTTCATCGTGTAGTGAGATAACTTCATCGTGTAGTGAGATAACTTCATTGTGTAGTGAGATAACCTCATTGTGTAGTGAGATAACCTCATCGTGTAGTGAGATAACTTCATTGTGTAGTGAGATAACTTCATTGTGTAGTGAGATAACCTCATCGTGTAGTGAGATAACTTCATTGTGTAGTGAGATAACTTCATCGTGTAGTGAGATAACTTCATTGTGTAGTGAGATAACCTCATTGTGTAGTGAGATAACCTCATCGTGTAGTGAGATAACTTCATTGTGTAGTGAGATAACTTCATTGTGTAGTGAGATAACCTCATCGTGTAGTGAGATAACTTCATTGTGTAGTGAGATAACTTCATCGTGTAGTGAGATAACTTCATTGTGTAGTGAGATAACCTCATTGTGTAGTGAGATAACCTCATCGTGTAGTGAGATAACTTCATTGTGTAGTGAGATAACTTCATTGTGTAGTGAGATAACCTCATCGTGTAGTGAGATAACTTCATTGTGTAGTGAGATAACCTCGTTGTGTAGTGAGATAACTTCATTGTGTAGTGAGATAACCTCATCGTGTAGTGAGATAACCTCATCGTGTAGTGAGATAACCTCATCGTGTAGTGAGATAACTTCATTGTGTAGTGAGATAACCTCATCGTGTAGTGAGATAACTTCATTGTGTAGTGAGATAACCTCATTGTGTAGTGAGATAACTTCATTGTGTAGTGAGATAACCTCGTTGTGTAGTGAGATAACTTCATTGTGTAGTGAGATAACCTCATCGTGTAGTGAGATAACCTCATCGTGTAGTGAGATAACCTCATCGTGTAGTGAGATAACTTCATTGTGTAGTGAGATAACCTCATCGTGTAGTGAGATAACTTCATTGTGTAGTGAGATAACCTCATCGTGTAGTGAGATAACTTCATCGTGTAGTGAGATAACCTCATCGTGTAGTGAGATAACTTCATTGTGTAGTGAGATAACCTCATCGTGTAGTGAGATAACCTCATCGTGTAGTGAGATAACCTCATCGTGTAGTGAGATAACCTCATCGTGTAGTGAGATAACCTCATCGTGTAGTGAGATAACCTCATCGTGTAGTGAGATAACTTCATTGTGTAGTGAGATAACCTCATCGTGTAGTGAGATAACTTCATTGTGTAGTGAGATAACCTCATCGTGTAGTGAGATAACCTCATCGTGTAGTGAGATAACCTCATCGTGTAGTGAGATAACCTCATTGTGTAGTGAGATAACTTCATTGTGTAGTGAGATAACCTCATTGTGTAGTGAGATAACTTCATCGTGTAGTGAGATAACCTCATTGTGTAGTGAGATAACCTCATCGTGTAGTGAGATAACCTCATTGTGTAGTGAGATAACTTCATTGTGTAGTGAGATAACCTCATCGTGTAGTGAGATAACTTCATTGTGTAGTGAGATAACCTCATCGTGTAGTGAGATAACTTCATTGTGTAGTGAGATAACTTCATTGTGTAGTGAGATAACTTCATTGTGTAGTGAGATAACTTCATTGTGTAGTGAGATAACCTCATCGTGTAGTGAGATAACTTCATTGTGTAGTGAGATAACTTCATTGTGTAGTGAGATAACCTCGTTGTGTAGTGAGATAACTTCATTGTGTAGTGAGATAACTTCATTGTGTAGTGAGATAACTTCATTGTGTAGTGAGATAACCTCGTTGTGTAGTGAGATAACTTCATTGTGTAGTGAGATAACCTCATCGTGTAGTGAGATAACTTCATTGTGTTGTGAGATAACTTCATTGTGTAGTGAGATAACTTCATTGTGTAGTGAGATAACCTCGTTGTGTAGTGAGATAACTTCATTGTGTAGTGAGATAACTTCATTGTGTAGTGAGATAACCTCGTTGTGTAGTGAGATAACTTCATTGTGTAGTGAGATAACCTCATCGTGTAGTGAGATAACTTCATTGTGTAGTGAGATAACTTCATTGTGTAGTGAGATAACTTCATTGTGTAGTGAGATAACCTCGTTGTGTAGTGAGATAAGAAATGCACTAAAACTAGTTCAACATAAACACCACACAGCTCACCAACCACAAGAAAATGAAGAATCATTTGGGGAAATAATGAAATCACCCATCCTACTACTTTAAAAATGAAATCACTCATCCTACTATTTAAAAATGAACTCATTTTCTCCATGTCCGCATCGATAACTTACGAAAGTGCATGTCCGAGAAGACGAATAAGTTATTATTTTATTGTTGTTGTTGTTTTTTTGTTTGTTTTTTTGGTGTTGTTTTTGTGTTTTTTTAAAAATCAGAGCATGTTTAAAAATTATGAAAAGCTTTTGCGCTGACCTGGGAAAGTAACCAGTTGGGAGGTCAGAGCAATTTTTTTTAAAATGGATTTCTCCACGTGATCCAAAAGTTAACTGCCTAATGGATGACGACTTTATATTAATCTTCCCACACACAAAAATGCTAACAGGTGAATCTGAAAAAGAAAAAAGGTAATTGTCGTTCGTAGCCGCAGCCGATAATGCGATCGAAAGAAATTTCGTCGACGGAAAATTGGTTGACGGAAATTTGGTCGAATCTTTTTTTTTCAGTTCACACATGAAAATTTTGCTTCAAATTTCTTTTTGACCGCACGTGTTTGTTTTACTATATAGTAAAGTGCGTTCAAAAAGAAATTTAACGAAAATGTTAAAGTGTGAACTGAAAAAAAGATTCCACAAAATTTCCGTTTGATCAAATTTCCGTCGATCATTATATTTCCGTCGACGAAATTTCTTTCGATCAAATTCCTTGTGACCGTCCGTAACAACTCAGGAACAGACACAATTAATGTCAGATTTTATTGAGAAAATTGCTTTTATGCCAAATGACTAATTAATTATATTTTTAAAAGAAATAATACCCCCCCCCCCCCACCCACCCTTTTCCCTTGTTAACTTATAAAATATATAAATTTACAAGGGGAGTAAAAGGCGAAAAAATAGGGCTTTAGTAATTCTTATTGATAAGCTCCCTTCAAATATTGAGGATTTTTTTCCTTAACAGACTAATTCATTCTTTAAAAGATTATAATCATAATACACATTTTGTAGCTATGGATTCTATGGAATGGTAAGTCTGGTCTAATGATACATACACATTTCGGATCTCTCGTTAATTCTGTCTGGCCAGTTAAAACACAAACAATAGTAAGTTATTTATTTTTACTCGTATAAATGATAAAGGCATAACTAATAAAAAAAAAGTCAAAACATTATGTATTTATTTTCAACATTATTTCGTTCCAGCTGTGTGGAAAAAGTATGGAGTTCAACACTGTCATTTGGCAGGAATGTTGAGACGCTCGCAAAATCTTGGCTATCATCATGGATGTGCCGAGCGATGTCTAGCAGTAGCACACGACGGATCGAAAAGGTAAAAGAGTGATTGTAAAGTCCCCTCCCCCCCCCCCCCCCCCCCCCAAAAAAAAAAAAAAACAAAAAAAAAAAAAACATTCCGATTGTTATGCATCATAATTGATCAACAAATATTTCGAATATGCCGTAACGCAACAGCTTACAAGGAATTGGCCATGGTTTTTTGAGAAGTGAATGTAACTATGAACTAGTTTTTGTTTTAAGAAAAATATAACACGCAAATTTTACAATGCAATACAATTTGTGATTAGAGCAAAATGTATTTTACGACATTGATGGAAACTTCGCCAACCAGTTTGTTAATTAAAAAAAAAAAAATGTTTTGGTCTTGACTTTCTACTTTTTTTTTTTTATTACAGATTCGTTTTGTTTAATGAAATCTCGAACCCAAAGAGCAAGCTGTGCGTTATTTTATTCTTAAGTTAATCTCTGACGTGTGTTCCGTGGAATGTTTAGTCTGTTTGCCGACCTTACTGAACCTTTCAAAGTGGGCACAATAGCAGTGGCGTGGCTAGGGCTAGTGGCCCCCGAGGCAAGCCAAGATATTTGCTGCCCCGTTTCATGAAAATAAAAACCGAAAATGCCGCCCCTCGATATAAAGAAAAAAAATGGCACTGGGGGTGGGCCGCCCCCACCCGCACCCCCTTCCTGCGCCACTGCACAAGAATACAGGAATGCCTCATATCCCTTATTCTTTTATAGATGGCTACTGACAACCCCACAGGACACATTACACAAGGGAAGAGAAGCAAGGAATACAGTGGGTGCAGACATCAGTGCTCAAAGACCAGGGTTACTCCAATGGCATTCGATTCATTCGAACCAATTTTCTTTAATTACACTTTTTTGTTGTTGTAAGTCTTCGAATTTGAACAGTTCAAACATGATTCACCTCATTACGTTTTTTTTTGTGACAGAATATTTATTTCTTTATTTCTTTAGGCATTTTTATATAGCGCTTACCTTAAAGCTCTAAGCGCTTTACAATTATTAAACACATGTAAACTAACTACAATAAAAATGAGACATATAGTGCGCCATTAAAATCGAGCATTGACTTATTTTATTTTTTAATATAGAAGCAGCTTTATTGTTCAAACCAGTATACAAATCCCCGGTTTATTCATGTGTAACTGAACCAATAAGTCATTTATTTATTATAAACTTGTCATCTTTATACGCATGTGCATCCCACCTTACCACGATTAATTAATTAATTTTTTTTTTGGTATAAAGCTTACACAATATTCATCAAATTTACATTTTTATACCACATGAATTGTGCAAATAGCCAACGTTAACCACACGAATTGTGCAACTAGCCAGGGTAAACTTAACGAGGCTATTTATTCTATGTGTACTCAAGATAATGATATCCCTCAGGCTTCTATCTGAAAACCCATTATCTTCTTAAAAGCTTTATTTCAATTAAGTGCTTGATTGTCATTCGGCGTCTATTGAGATAAGGCGCGGTGCGATTTCAAACACCAATGACAAACACTATTCGTGGTTGTGGAAGACTTGTAAAATCGTCAACTACGTTTGAGTTGTAGGCCTTGGCTGGATGCATACACACACACACACACACATACACACACACACACACACACACACACACACACATAGAGAGAGAGACACAGACACACACCGAGAGAAAGAGAGACACAGACACACACACACAGACACAGTCACAGACACACACACACCTATGAATCATGGAATGCCTTTCTTATTAATTAAATGTCAGCATGCAATGAACGTAGTTTGATGAACACATCACCGTTTGCATTAGTAAGTCTTGAATTTAGTCGCAGAGGCGTAGCGAGGGTATTTGTCGCCCGGGGACAAGATTCGCGCCCGGGGACAAGATCCATTTTAAAGCGCCCCTTTTTTCTTTTTTTCAACTCTCAAACCCGTTATTTTCATCAATAAAATAATATCAAAGCACATTTTGGCGCCCCTAACTAGCTGGCGCCCGGGGACATCTGTCCCCCCTGCACCCCCCTCGCTACGCCTCTGTTTAGTCGTGTCAATCTTAGATTACTTCAAGATTTCGACCTTTGTTTTAAGTAAGCATCCTTTGCGGTGTCTATTTCAACTTCTCTTCTTCTTCTTCTTCTTCTACATTTTGAGGGCCATGATCAATGAATTGATCATTCTGGATCCTATGTTTCAGAAGGGTTCGCGATGTTACTGTGCATGGTTTGGAAGAGGATACTTCACTGGTTGCAAGGGCGACTCAGCAATGGTATTATAAACTGGGGGTTGGAAGACATGAGGCAATAGACATAAATGTGTCGAGTGTAGTCGCCTCAACTGTTGCTTTTGTAAGCTTGTTACTGTCCTTTATTTTCTTTGGCAGGAATGAGGAGCTCCTATACCGAGTTTTTGTTTTTATTAGCCGGAACTGCATGTCGTGGCCTCGTCGCTGTCTAGGGGGGAGATGGACGAGTTTCTGTTTGATGCTGGAGCAGAGGACCAGACCATTTTTGATTTGTACAACATGGTGAGCCTGGATAGTCGTCATCGTTCTTCCAGTGGTGACCAGCCTAGTGTTTCTAGCATGCTGCCAACACTTGAGGTGTTTCTGTAGCGGTTTAGGACAAAGCGTGCTGCCTGTCGCTGGACCGCCTCCAATCTGCCGATGCTTTTCTGGGTAAATGGGTCCCAGATCATAGATGCGTACTCTAAAAGCGGCCAGACAAAGGCTATTTAGGCTTGTTTGCCCGGTTGCACACATTGTTAATGTGCTCGTCACAGCGGACTTCTCTTTGAATGGTAATACCCTGGTACCTAACGGAGGATTTTGGCTCGAGAATATGGCCATGCAATTCGTCAGAGTGTTGTAGAAGGGATCTGCCTCTAGAGACTTATAGGGTCTGGCACTTGACGGAATGAAATTCTATGTCCCAGCTCATCTCCCACTCCTAAAGAAATATTTTATCGACTTTGAACTTTTAGATACCCTAAACTTTCATTCCCAGATGGGTTTTTCAAAGACATCCTAATCATTAAATTTGAAGTACCCTCGAATGACGTGAAAAGAAAAATGTGTTGGAGTAAAAGAGCAATCCATAAGATAACAAACCATAAAATACAAAAAACATAAAATAGTGAAACCATAAGATAGAAAAGCAAAACGGTGTAAAACATCTTGGGTGTAAGTCTGTTCTCATTGCTGTTCTCACGGCTGTTCTCACGGTTTTATCCTGGCCAGTCTCATGTCGATGTGTACATGGAAAGTTCGACCCTAAATTAAACAACCACTAAAACAAAGTTTTTGGTGTACATAATTCACAAGCATTTTTTTATTGCTTTATTTTGTATTATATTCTAGTGGACCCACTCGCTTTCACACCACAGATTTATTTCACCAACTATTTCAGAAAACAAAAGAAAATATGACGCACCAAACGCACTTGAGATAGTTTTTTTAAAAGAATCTCATTTAGCGCAGTTATCGGGAATTCTATTTCGTAAAATACGTGTCATCCATATTACCTCCGTCTTCCTGTTGAAAACCGGAAAAAAATGATTTTTGGTTGTTGGGTGGTAGGGGCTGGACATTTAATAGAATGTGTTGTCATCGACAACGAGTCTATGTTCCAAGTTTTAGCTCGATAGGTTGACGGGAAGTGGGTCGATTAGCCGTCCGAAGATTTTTGCCAGCCACAAACAAACGTGAAGAATTTTTTTTAATGGAATTTTTTGCCTTTACCTGTTTATATACTCTATTTAATTTACCGTTAAACCCCTTTGCAAATAAGTTTAACTTACGCTGAACACGTCTGTGTATACTTCAATGGTAGGAGAGTCGTCTGCAAGACCAGTGCGCTTGGTTTTTAACGGCAGCCAGGAGTGTTTGATAATGTCATTTTGTCTGTACAAATAAATGACAGAAAACTCTCCAGACACGATGCCATTATGTGTGTCGAGACCAACATGAGAGAGATTGTGTCACTGCGTCAAAACGATAAAATTGGGCCCGCAGTTACCAGTGTATTAGTTAACATTGCAATACTTTACAGCTTGGATGCACTCAAAACTTTGCTAATGAGTCTGATATTGCGCTCCTGAGTCAGCTATTGCGCCCCTTTTTTTTTTACAAATTCGATCAAAATTGTATTTCATTTTATATCGTGCGATAACTGCAAATTGTCTAACATTTGTCCGTTCGCTCTCTTTACTTTGCTGTAGAAACCCATCTAGCATCATTTGTGTCGGTGAAGTACGGCGTGTAGATGAACTCTAGGAATAGACTAAACCAGACAGAGATCACTTGATACTAACCAACGTAAAGTCTAAACTGTTTGTCGTGCATTATATTTGTATTATTGGTGTTCAGAAATACACGGTTGAATCCAAAGAATTCTTGTCCTAAAGAATAGAAAAACGTTTCCAACGTCAGTGGACTACAAGGGATCCTTCAACTTTTATCTGGAGTGAATTGGTTTAGGGCCATTCCTGTATGTATCACAAATCAAACGAAGTTTGGCTGTTTAGTGAACAGGTAGCTGTTTAGTGTACAGATGGCTGTTTTGTGTACATGTGGCTGGTTAGTATAAAGCTGACTGTTTAGTGTACATGTGGCTGTTTAGTTTACATATGGCTGTTTAGTGTACATGTGGATGTTTAATGTACATATAACTGTTTAATGTATATGTGGTTGTTTAGTGTACAAGTGGCTGTTTAGTGTACAGGTGGCTGTTTAGTGTACAGGTGGCTGTTTAGTGTACAGGTGGCTGTTTAGTGTACAGGTGGCTGTTTAGTGTACAGATGGCTGTTTAGTGTAAATGTGGCTGTTAGTGTACAGATGGCTGTTTAGTGTAGAGATGGCTGTTTAGTGTAAATGTGGCTGTTAGTTTACAGGTGGCTGTTTGGCGTTCAGATGGCTGTTTGGTGACAGGTGGCTTTTTGTTTTACAGGTCACTGTTTAGTGTACGGGTTGCCGTTTAGTGTAAAGGTTGTTGTTTAATGTAAAAGTTGTTGTTCAGTGTAAATGTTGCTGTTCAGTGTAAAGGCTGCTGTTCAGTGTAAAGGTAGCTGTTCAGTGTAAAGGTTGCTGTTCAGTGTAAAGGTTGCTGTTTAGTGTAAAGGTTGCTGTTTAGTGTAAAGGTTGCTGTTTAGTGTAAAGGTTGCTGTTTAGTGTAAAGGTTGCTGTTTAGTGTAATGGTTGCTGTTTAAGGTAAAGGTTGCTGTTTAGTGTAAAGGTATCTGTTTAGTGTAAAGGTTGCTGTTCAGTGTAAAGGTAGCTGTTCAGTGTAAAGGTTGCTGTTCAGTGTAAAGGTTGCTGTTTAGTGTAAAGGTTGTTGTTTAGTGTAAAGGTTGTTGTTTAGTGTAAAGGTTGTTGTTTAGTGTAAAGGTTGTTGTTTAGTGTAAAGGTTGTTGTTTAGTGTAAAGGTTGCTGTTTAGTGTAAAGGTTGATGTTTAGTGTAAAGGTTGTTGTTTAGTGTAAAGGTTGCTGTTTAGTGTAAAGGTTGTTGTTTAGTGTAAAGGTTGTTGTTTAGTGTAAAGGTTGTTGTTCAGTGTAAAGGTTGCTGTTTAGTGTAAAGGTTGCTGTTTAGTGTAAAGGTTGTTGTTTAGTGTAAAGGTTGCTGTTCAGTGTAAAGGTTGTTGTTTAGTGTAAAGGTTGCTGTTTAGTGTAAAGGTTGCTGTTTAGTGTAAAGGTTGCTGTTTAGTGTAAAGGTTGCTGTTTAGTGTAAAGGTTGCTGTTTAGTGTAAAGGTTGATGTTTAGTGTAAAGGTTGTTGTTTAGTGTAAAGGTTGCTGTTTAGTGTAAAGGTTGTTGTTTAGTGTAAAGGTTGTTGTTTAGTGTAAAGGTTGTTGTTCAGTGTAAAGGTTGCTGTTTAGTGTAAAGGTTGCTGTTTAGTGTAAAGGTTGTTGTTTAGTGTAAAGGTTGCTGTTCAGTGTAAAGGTTGTTGTTTAGTGTAAAGGTTGCTGTTTAGTGTAAAGGTTGTTGTTTAGTGTAAAGGTTGCGGTTTAGTGTAAAGGTTGTTGTTTAGTGTACAGGTTGTTGTTTAGTGTAAAGGTTGCTGTTTAGTGTAAAGGTTGTTGTTTAGTGTAAAGGTTGTTGTTTAGTGTAAAGGTTGCTGTTTAGTGTAAAGGTTGTTGTTTAGTGTAAGGGTTGCTGTTTAGTGTAAAGGTTGTTGTTTAGTGTAAAGGTTGCTGTTTAGTGTAAAGGTTGTTGTTTAGTGTAAAGGTTGCTGTTTAGTGTAAAGGTTGTTGTTTAGTGTAAAAGTTGCTGTTTAGCTTAAAGGTTGTTGTTTAGTGTAAAGGTTGCTGTTTAGTGTAAAGGTTGTTGTTTAGTGTAAAGGTTGTTGTTTAGTGTAAAGGTTGTTGTTTAGTGTACAAGAGCTAACAGTTTCTGAGGACATCTTACGGTGGTGTTGAGAAACTGAAGCGAATCAATGCGCTCTGTAACGCACAAAGATCAATGATCTGGTACATGGATACAATAAGAAGATTGACTATCTGAAGGACATGGATACAATAGGAAGATTGACTGCCTGAAGGACATGGATACAATAGGAAGATTGACTGCCTGAAGGACAAGGATGGTTGGATTCAGTGAGAGATAGATGGATCAAAAGCTGTGAGGAAATACAGATACTATCTGGAAAGATTATCGCTGCAAAATACTTTTCTGTTTGTGATTAAAGATGATGTCATTCAAAGTACTGGTTACATGCGTATCTTTTCTTATCTCCTGGAACAAAGGTAAACAGTCTTAGATACTATGGAACAAAGGGATTAATGGCGAAAGATCAAATTTACTCAAAGTAAACGAATAAAACGATGTTAAAATATCTCCCCCTAAAACCCTCTAATGAAGAAAAATTGATGTATGGTAGGTTCAGCATTTTGATTGAAACAAATCGCCAGTTTATGGGATGAAATAAAATTTTAAAAATCTTTTAGAGAAAATGCTTGTGATAATGAAAGTATTGTACGTTCTTTGAAAGTATCCATATCAAATTCAGTCTGTTGAGGTTTGACCTGTTTTTTATTTCCAACATAATTTTTAAATCTCTAAATTTGATTATGATTTTACACATAAATTTTGTCATCTCTCAATTTGATTATGATTTTACACATAAATTTTGTCATCTCTCAATTTGATTATGATTTTACACATAAATTTTGTCATCTCTCAATTTGATTATGATTTTACACATAAATTTTGTCATCTTTCAATTTGATTATGATTTTACACATCATTTTGTCATCTTTCAATTTGATTATGATTGTACACATCATCCTTATCTGTCAATTTGATTATTATTTTACACAATTTTGTCATCTATCAATTTGATTATGATTTTACACATAAATTTTGTCATCTTTCAATTTGATTATGATTTTACACATACATTTTGTCATCTTTCAATTTGATTATGATCTTTACCTCAACCGGCAATTATGATGAAAATTCAAATGGTAACATGTAAGCTTTATGTGCTCAAGTATGGAGTCAGGGAGGATCTGAACAGATGTATGACCTACATGAGACATTGTTAAAAAAATACAACAAGATGGTCAGACCTCGTCTTAACTACAGCCTTCCAACAGAGGTCAGTATCCAGCTGCACGTGACCAACATAATGGGACTGGTGAGTACCACGAATACACATGTTTCGTTGTAATACAATATCGTAAAAAAATTATTTGTATCTTATTTAAAAACTATATTTAAAACAGTTGTTTATGAAAACAATCTTCCCCAACGTAATTATAATAGACACATCTTATTATACCCATCATAACCAACTCATCATACCATACCGAACATAACATACCCATCACAACATACCCATTACAACATACAAATCATAACATATGCACCATAAGAGACCCATCATAACATACCCATCATAACATACTCATCATAAGATACCCACCATAAAATGCCCATCATAAAATACCCATCATAACATACTCATCATAAGATACCCATCATAGCGTACCCATCATAACATACTCATCACATTTTCATTTTTCAACAGGACGTCAAGAATCAAATGCTTAAGTTGATTGGAATGATATTTTTCGTAAGTATTGACAGTTTAGATGGTTACATCAAAGATTAGAGGAGACAATTAGGACAGTTTAGATGGTTACATCAAAGATTAGATGAGACAATTAGGACAGTTTAGATGGTTACATCAAAGATTAGATAAGACAATTAGGACAGTTTAGATGGTTACATCAAAGATTAGATGAGACAATTAGGACAGTTCAGATGGTTACATCAAAGATTAGATGAGACAATTAGGACAGTTCAGATGGTTACATCAAAGATTAGATGAGACAATTAGGACAGTTTAGATGGTTACATCAAAGATTAGATGAGACAATTAGGACAGTTTAGATGGTTACATCAAAGATTAGATGAGACAATTAGGACAGTTCAGATGGTTACATCAAAGATTAGATGAGACAATTAGGACAGTTCAGATGGTTACATCAAAGATTAGATGAGACAATTAGGACAGTTTAGATGGTTACATCAAAGATTAGATGAGACAATTAGGACAGTTTAGATGGTTACATCAAAGATTAGATGAGACAATTAGGACAGTTTAGATGGTTACATCAAAGATTAGATGAGACAATTTTAGGCAGTTTTGTTTTTTCAAAGCTCTTAACTACGTAATAACTACCACGACCGGGACAATGGATCTCAAAAATCACAAACAAATACCAACTTCAAGACTGAGTCAGTTGCTGCAAAGAAGTTTGTGAGTCAAAACTCCCGCTTTTCTTGAATTAGACATTGACATTGTTTGATTCTGGCTTGAGACATCGGCATTGTTTGATTCTGGCTTGAGACATCGGCATTGTTTGATTCTGGCTTGAGACATCGGCATTGTTTGATTCTGGCGTTAGACAATGACATTGTTTGATTCTGGCGTTAGACATTGACATTGTTTTGATTCTTGCATTAGACATTGATATTATTTGAATCTTGCATTAGGCATTGATATTATTTGAATCTTGCATTAGGCGTTGACATTGTTTGATCAGTTTTCTTCACATATACACAGGTAAGTTTAACATTAAACAAATAGAGCAGGGCTATAGGTAGGAAGGGTAATCGTTCTTGCGGAGGGAAGAAGATGATAGAGGCGGCCACAGTCTGCCTCTTGTAACCAGTAGTTGACTGGTGTCTGTGGGTGAGTGGATTGGTTGCTTTGGGTGAGCGAATTGGTTGCTTTGGGTGAGCGAATTGGTTGCTGTGGGTGAGCGGATTGGTTGCTGTGGGTGAGCGGATTGGTTGCTGTGGGGGAGTGGATTGGTTGCTGTGGGTGAGTGGATTGGTTGCTGTGGGTGAGCGGATTGGTTGCTGTGGGTGAGCGGATTGGTTGCTGTGGGTGAGCGGATTGGTTGCTGTGGGTGAGTGGATTGGTTGCTGTGGGTGAGCGGATTGGTTGCTGTGGGGGAGTGGATTGGTTGCTGTGGGTGAGTGGATTGGTTGCTGTGGGTGAGTGGATTGGTTGCTGTGGGTGAGTGGATTGGTTGCTGTGGGTGAGCGGATTGGTTGCTGTGGGGGAGTGGATTGGTTGCTGTGGGTGAGCGGATTGGTTGCTGTGGGGGAGTGGATTGGTTGCTTTGGGTGAGCGGATTGATTGCTGTGGGTGAGCGGATTGGTTGC
>CAXITT010000214.1:909202-1053027 GCA_964033795.1 Lymnaea stagnalis | reverse complement strand
ATAAATGTCGTTTAGTTTGTTGTTAAATATCATTTAGTTTGTTCTCAAAGATCGCTTAATTTGTTCTTAAACGTCGCTTAGTTTATTGTAAAATGTCGCTTTCGCTTAGTATTAAATGACCGAAAACCTGAGTAACTTTCGGCCGGATGGCCGAAAGTCTAAGTCAATTTCGGCCGAAACCGAAGAAAAACCGAAAGTTAACTTTTCTCTTTCGGCCGAAACCGAAATTAAGCCGAAAGTTAACTTTCCAGTTTCGGCCGAAACCGAAATTAAGCCGAAAGTGATAAAATAGCCACTTTCGGCGCCGAAACCGAAGCCGAAGCCGAAATTCGATCGGCCTCTAACAGACAGACAGTCTGACTTCTAGTAGGTGATCGAAAACCTCAATCATTTTCGGCCAAAACAGAAATTAAACAGAGAATTAACTTTTCTGTTGCGACCGAAACTGAAACTAGGCCGAAAGTATTCAAATGGCAACTTTCGGCGCCGAAGCCAAGATTCGGTCGGTCTCTAGCCCATACACATATTTAATATAACACATACACCTATTTACATAAATGTAATAATCAAACGTGGTTGATGGAGATTAACAGTAAGCGTAGTGAAGAGATTACAATGGTTAAATCAAACTATTTCTTTCAGGTCGACGTGTCCAAATTTCCATTTGATAAGCACACGTGTGGTCCAATGATCAGTTCTTGGATGAATGACAATTCCACTGTTAAGGTAAGTTCCGTAGGTCCTCGGAGGAGGGGCATGGTTTTTAGCCTAGTGGAAGCAGGTTGTTAGGATTGTACAGCTAAGTTAGTTTGAGAGGGCTCTTCACGGGAAAGCGAGTTGGCAGGGTCCCCAAGGGGGTTGTAAGTTGGTAGGGATTTACAGTTGTGGTAGAGTGGCAAGGCTCTACAGTCTATAACGATAATAATTGATGGACTTTAAGCAGAGACGTCAAACTCTTTTGTCTTGTTTATGAATTCAAGTTTTGCATACCTTGTTCTTATATTTCTTTACAGTTTAGACAGTTGGGGAAGGGTGTACAGTTTAGGCAGTTGGGAAGGGTGTACAGTTTAGGCAGTTGGAGAAGGATGCACAGTTTAGGCAGTTGGAGAAGGATGTACAGTTTAGGCAGTTGGGGAAGGATGTACAGTTTAGGCAGTTGGGGAAGGGTGTACAGTTTAAGCAGTTGGAGAAGGATGTACAGTTTAGGCAGTTGGAGAAGGATGTACAGTTTAGGCAGTTGGGGAAGGATGTACAGTTTAGGCAGTTGGGGAAGGATGTACAGTTTAGGCAGTTGGAGAAGGATGTACAGTTTAGGCAGTTGGGGAAGGATGTACAGTTTAGGCAGTTGGGGAAGGGTGTACAGTTTAGGCAAGTTAAGAAGGATGTACCGTTTAGGCAAGTTAAGAAGGATGTACCGTATAGGCAAGTTAAGAAGGATGTACAGTTTAGGCAAGTTAAGAAGGATGTACCGTTTAGGTAAGTTAAGAAAGATGTACCGTTTAGGCAAGTTAAGAAGGATGTACAGTTTAGGCAAGTTAAGAAGGATGTACAGTTTAGGCAAGTTAAGAAGGATGTACCGTTTAGGAAAGTTAAGAAGGATGTACAGTTTAGGCAAGTTAAGAAGGATGTACTGTTTAGGCAAGTTAAGAAGGATGTACCGTTTAGGAAAGTTAAGAAGGATGTACAGTTTAGGAAAGTTAAGAAGGAAATACCGTATTGGCAAGTTAAGAAGGATGTACAGTTTAGGCAAGTTAAGAAGGATGTACAGTTTAGGCAAGTTAAGAAGGATGTACCATTTAGGCAAGTTAAGAAGGATGTACAGTTTAGGCATTTGGGGAAGGTTTAGGCAGGTTGGTAAGGTTCAGACACCTTAAAAATATATCAAAGTTGTTCATATCTACAATAATAAAGCAACCACAAGATGCATTTTGACCCTTACATAACAGATGGTTTCGGTGGCAGACCCAATCGTCATAAGGGATGTACTGGCCAACGGTCAGTTTTGGGTGGAGTCTGGAGGTGTTGAGGAGGAGGACCATCCCGAGGGTGACAAGCATTATAAAGTACTGAACTGTAAACTACTACTCTCGAGACGACCTACATACATGGTCATGACGTAAGCTGGAGTAGTTTCTTTTTAGTAGAACATTCCCATCCCCCAGATTCAAACTGTCAAGCTGTGCATTTGATTTGATCTACTACGGGAAAAAACATCGAAACAGATAATTAAGATAAGTATAATGCACACCTCATCTCCTCCTAGCTATGTAGCTGTGCGCTTGATTTCTGTCATTCAATCAAGTCTGTAGCTATGTAACTGTGAGCTTGATTTCTGTCAATCCATCAAGTCTGTAGCTATGTAACTGTGCGCTTGATTTCTGTCGTTCCATCAAGCCTGGTGCTGCCCGTGACACTGATCGCCATGCTGGCCGGGGTGTCATTCCTGATGGCGCCTGACGAGCCCGAGAAGCTGTCCTTGTCCATCACCGTCCTGCTGTCCTTCACGGTGTTCCTGGGGATCATCGACGATGACCTGCCCGAGACGTCACAAAATGTTTCACTCTTGGGTCAGTCAATATATCTTTCTTTTTTTACCTATGTCCTAGCGATCTGCCAAGAATATCGTCCAAAATGGCATCAGCAATGCTCTTCTGTTATATGAATTGTTAGTCTCCAACTTTGAAATAAAATACCAGCAAATGTGGCTAGTATCAGTTGATCGGTGTGGAAGTGGTCAGGAATAAATTTTATTTTAATTTGAAGACCCTGAACAGTTTTTGGTAATTCTAATTTCTCCCTTTTACAAGCACGTGAAAGAGAATTGTAGAATCTCTGTTACTTTATTGTTATGGTAAAACATGTATAAAACCAAAATTATAACAAAAGTGACAAGGTTCCATTTCTCCGCAGTTGTATATCTGGTCGCATTGTTGCTGCTGTCTTTCTTCTGTGTGATCGCCAACGGCATTGTCTACCTGTCTTACAGACGAGCCTCGGCGCACATTCGGTCATCCTGTGGTCACTGTTTGTCCACTCATTCAAAGACAGAAGTAGGACCACCAATGACTACTTTGGATGAATTGAAGATGGTCGAGACGCTGCTATTCCGGCTATTCCAAACGTCACGTGACAGGTGTAATACTAATCCTGTGGTCAGCATGTTGTCATGTGACAGGTGTAAGAATGAGCCTGTGGTCAGCATGTTGTCATGTGACAGGTGTAAGTCTGGGCCGGCGGTCAGCCTCCTGCACCAGCTGGTTGAGAGGAGAAAAGCACATCATACGGGATGTTGCTCTGAGGACCAAGAGAACTCTGCCAACTCGTTGGCTCACAAATTAAATGCATGTTTTATGTGTCTTACCATCGTCGCATTTGTCGGTATTTTTGTCATCCTGTCCCTTCTTGTAATGTACGAATAATTTTTTTTTTTAAAAGCGAGTGTTCTCATACCCCTAACGCCCAAAGAAAACGCTCAGGAATCGAAAAGTAGAACTGCCTCCAATACCACCTGGACCCCAAAATCCTTTTGTCCTAGATGCGCGACAGCTTTTCCGGTCTTGCAAGTAGTTTTATTAGCGTTGTTATTTTTAAAACTTATTTAGCATACTTGGTTTTCTTTAGTGATTGTGTTTTGATGTCATTGTTTTAAATGGAGGTGTATTATCGGTGAAATCCTTCCATGTTGTGGTAGAAGTGAGTAGAGAGCTGGTTTAATGGAGACGTTAACAAGACGGGAGTAGTTGGAGTTGGATTTTCATTTTTGTATCAATAAAGTATATGCTTGAATCGCTATATGTCACTTTGTGTACTGGAATATATGCTTGGATCGCTACATATGGGATTTTGTATCGGATTAAATCCCAGACAACGTAATAGCTTTTCAGGAGCTAGTTCTGTTGAACCTGTGTCCCGTAATTGGGTGTCTCTGTGTCGATCCTGTGTCCAGTAGTTGGGTGCGTCTGTGTTGATCCTGCGCCCAGTATTTGGGTGTGTCTGTGTCAACCCTGTGCCCAGTAGTTTGGTGTGTCTGTGTCGACCCTGTGCCCAGTAGTTGGGTGTGTCTGTGTCGACCCCATGGCATGTAGTTGGGTGTTTCTGTGTCAGCCCTGAGCCCAGTGTCTCTAATAACCCGACCCAGTCCCCGTAGACCTAAACGATGGATGAGGTGTGCTTATTGTATGTGATCATGAAGGGGAACACCTCTCTTATCATTTTATAGCGTTAAAATATTTGATGTAACAGAGCTCAAACTTGGCAAAGTTAATTTTGTGTCTTGTAGTTGAAAATTATAGCCTTAATAAATCGTTTATTAGTGAAATTACCAGCTTTGGTCTTGTTCATTCGGTAGTTCCTTAAATCAGTGGTTTTATCCCTTGTTACCTATTATTTATTTTTTTTTTTAAAGAGTTTAATAACTTTATTCTTAGACCATTTTCAATATGAAAGTGTCCAAAAATAAACAGATACACAATGATCCGGTGTTATATATATATTTATATATAAGAATAAGCTATAGTGACATAACGCCAAAGAACCGATACGATTTAAATACGTTTGGATTCATAAAAACAATCACAATTATTTTCTATTATTTTACGGAAATCGAATAAATTTAAATGCGCAAAAATATTTTAAATCCGCTTTTATTTTAGTAAAATTTTAAGTATTATTATTTTAATTTACAAATACTTTTAAAGTAACAAATAATGAACTATTTTAAGCAGTTTATTCGAATGTAAAAGTTATGAAAAAAAAATTCATAATAAAATTATGATCTAAGAATTACATCGTAATCACATTTATAGGTAAAACCCAAACATCAGTTGTTTATCGTGCGTTTGTTAGTGCGTTGTTAATATATTTAATAAAATTAAAATTAATTTATTCTTTATAAACACGCAAATGACGTTATAGAGCGAATCGCCAATGTTAGCCAAAACTCTCAAGTTTCTTTGATTAAAGAACCGCGCGTCACAAAACTGATAATGTATTTCCCCCTTCTTAAAAGTAAAATTTGTAAATTTAATTGATTGCTCTTTAAATTGTTAATTAAACAAGTAAAAATTTTAGCTTTGTATTTTTATCACTCAATAAGTTTTATTTTTTTAATTCCAAAAATATACTTTTATTAAATTTACAACGTAATAAAAACTTAACCTTTAAATGTGCTTCTAATAAGAAAATGCCGTTTAAGTCAATCAGTGCAGCGCAACTCCATAGCCAAATAGCATTCACCAATCCACTTATACCTCATCCTCAAACAAAATATGTTAGTTTGGGTATGGAAGGGTCTACAATCCGGTTGAAGATTTTCTAATTTTTTTTAAATCCGGGTGGGGGAGGGGTTGGTCACTTTGCCCCAGGCAGCACAAGATACGTCTCAAAATAAAGGAAAGTATTTGATAAATAATTAACCTTCTTGGGTACTTTCATTTCGGAGGTAGGAAATAGGATGTGTACATTTTTACGTGGTTGACAATACATTTAAATCCTATGGGATTACATTTGTGAAAAAAGAGATATTACATTCTCTTTTTACAAATATTGGTATGTTCATTTCGCCCAAGGCAAAGCAAGATAAGTCTTAAAATAAAGGAATGAATTTGACAAATAATTAATTTTCTTTGGTAAATATATGTCGGAGGTAGGAAATAAGATGTGTACATTTTTACGTGGGTGACAATATATATAACTCCTAGGGTATTACATTTGTGAAAAAAGAGATGTTGCCACATTATTAGGAACAGATGGTGTGGCCTTGCAGAACTGCAGCCCCTTCTTTGTAGACTTCAGCTGGGATGGAGTCTACACTTGGAGCATTGCCATGGCTCGAGGTAATGCGTATTTCTTCTAGTGTCTTGATCGAGGAAGGGGTAGGCCTACCTGTCTCACTGAGTGTATTCTCTTTCAAAGTTCACTGACAAAGGCGTTGTTTCAATCTCAAAGTCTGTAAATCCATCGATAGGATTTAGTGCGCTTCGAGCCTTTGGGTGTGAAGCGTGATTTTCAAATAAACTTTATTATTATTATTTATTAATATTATGTAAGATACTGTAATATTAAAAATAATTAGCTTATTTGATGGACGTGCATTAAACAACTTATAAAACAAAAACAAATTTTAATTAGAACAACGCCAATAATAACAGTAAATGCAAATTTTTTGCTGTGCATCTTATTTTCGTTCGTGATTTTTCTGTCTGTCCTTCCGTCTTCACTTCTGTCTGTCCTTCTGTCTGCTGTCCTTCTGTCTGTCCTTCTGTCTGTCCTTCTGTCTGTCCTTCTGTCTGTCCTCTGTCTTTACTTCTGTCTGTCCTCTGTCTTTACTTCTGTCTTTACTTCTGCTTGTCCTTCTGTCTGCTGTCCTGTCTGTCCTTCTGTCTATCCTTCTGTCTTTACTTCTGTTTGTCCTTCTGTCTTCACTTCTGGCTGCCTTTCTGTCTTTCCTCTGTCTGTCCTTGTGTCTTTCCTCTGTCTGTCATTCTGTCTGTCCTTCTGTATGTCCTTTAGTCTGTGCTTCTGTCTGTTCTTGTGTCCTTCCTTAATCCAGCGTCCAATATACCCGGTACCTGCACTTAAATAGGTTAAAACAAAACTGTATATATATAATGGCAAAGGCCCGGATCGACCGGGTAGTTTTTTAATACGCCAATGGCGTAAACTGTAATGACCTAAATTCGCTTAAGACAACATGAGAGGAAACATCACTGCAATCATGAGAAAGAATGAAACTAAAACTAAAACAATGAAGTATCTGTTAAGTTGATCAGCCACAGACTTGACGTTTGTAGTCGATCCTGTAGACTCTGTGTCCGAGAGTTCCCTTTGGCTTTCGTTTTTAATCGTGTAAGGGAGATCACCAAATGTATCGCCGTCCCGCGGTTTTCTTGACAACTCGATCGCTGACACAGTTTCAGAGAGATCGTGGTCTTTTAGAGTAGGATCACAATTTTCATTAAGGTCTCTTACATCTCGGTTTGAAGGTAAGGGCCTGAGCTCCTGGGCTCGCCGAGTCTCGTGACGGTGGACGAGGAAGACGACACTGTTGCAAACAACCACAAAGAACGCCAACAGCAGAAGTACGACAACGTAGACAACTGAAATGGTATAAACATTATTTGATCTCTTTTTGGGTAAATTTTAAACAATGCAATGTCATCTTTTACATGTTGGGTACCAACGTCAATGTATAGTCAGCTGTACAGTTGAGGCTGTAAGTTGTACCGTGAAGATTGACAGCTGTATCAAGGAAATTGTCCGTTGTTCCGTGGAGATTGACAGTTGTACCGTGGAGATTGTCAGATGTACCGTGGACATTGTCAGATGTACCGTGGACATTGTCAGTTGTTTCGTAGAGATTTTCAGATGTATCGTGGAACTTTTCAGTTGTACCATGGAGATTGTCAGTTGTACAGTGGAGATTGTCAGTTGTACCTTGGACATTGTCAGTGGTACCATGGAGATTGTCAGTTGTACCTTGGACATTGTAAGTTTTAAGGTGGAAATAGTCAGTTGTTCCGTGGAGATTGTCAGATGCACCGTGGAGATTGTCAGTCGTACTTTGGACATTGTCAGTTGTTCCGTGGAGATTGTCAGTTGTTCCGAGGAGATTTTCAGATGTACCGTGGACATTTTTATTTGTATGGAGCCAAAGATAAGAAGAACGCAAAGAAAGTGGGAGGGTGTAAAACATAAAAACCAAACAGGAAAAAAACATTGCAGCCATGTAAGGCACTTGGAATGTAATTGTTTCATGTATTATAATAGAACAAGAACACATTCAACAAAAATTACTAACAGCATTAAAAAAAAAGTAAGTAGACTGTTTCGGATTTTGCTTCACAAGTCATGGTTTAGCATTGAATATCGAAAGCTTTTGCCATCGTGTAAATATTGGAAATTATTTTTTAAAGTAAGTTTTAACAATGTAACACAGTTAAGTGTAAAAAAAAAAAATTGTATTTACCAACATTTGATAATGAGGTCTGAATCTTGCAGTAGCCTATAGGAGACCATCGTAGTAGTTAGCGTCAAGCCGCTAACAGCACAATGCGTGGATCCCGTGCAAGAAATTTTCAATTTTATTGGAACAGTTTCGTCCGACGTCAATGTAAACCAAACCAAAAAAAAAAAAAAGGCTTACCCAACAGTGAGATGTTTTCAGAAGTCCCCGGAAGACCGCCGTCAATGATCCCCAGGAAAACGGTGAAGGACAACACGACCGTGATGGACATGGTTGGAACAGTTTCGTCCGACGTCAAAGTAAACCAAACCAAAAAAAAAAAAAGGCTTACCCAACAGTGAGATGTTTTCAGAAGTCCCCGGAAGACCGCCGTCAATGATCCCCAGGAAAACGGTGAAGGACAACACGACCGTGATGGACATGGTCAACCTCTCTGGCTCGCCAGGGGGCATCAGGAAGGACACGCCCCCTAGCGCCGCCATAAGGGAAACTGGCGTGAGGAGCCTGGGGAATGGGGGAAATGTTCACGACGTCATGCTAAAAAAAATACCCAGTGGTTGCTGATTGTTGGAAAGTGACAAAAGAACTGAATGTTGATTACGCATGCACACCACATTATTTGTTATGTAGCGACGTCATGTTTTAACGCTGTCTTGTCTAACGCTCCATGTTGGAAGGACTCCATATTGGAAGGACTCCATATTGGAAGGACTCCATGTTGGAAGGACTCCATGTTGGAAGGACTCCATGTTGGAAGGACTCCATGTTGGTCTCCTACTATAAAACGTTTACCTTGAGGACTGCCTCAGCTTATTTGAGTATCTTCCTTGTGAAGCAGCTTAGCAATTTAATATTTTCAACAATTTTGGGGCTGTCCATAAAGCACGGCACATTCCAGTTGGGTGGGGGGTGTCTAAGAAAGTGTGACAGGTAGGGGGCAGAGGTGCGACACCATGCTTTGGTGGGTAGGGGGCAGAGGTGCGACACCATGCTTTGCTGGGTAGTGGGCAGAGGTGTGACATCATGCTTTGGTGGGTAGGGGGCAGAGGTGTGACATCATGCTTTGGCGGGTAGGGGGCAGAGGTGTGACATCATGCTTTGGTGGGTAGGGGGCAGAGGTGTGACATCATGCTTTGGTGGGTAGGGGGCAGAGGTGTGACATCATGCTTTGGTGGGTAGGGGGCAGAGGTGTGACATCATGCTTTGGTGGGTAGGGGGCAGAGGTGTGACATCATGCTTTGGTGGGTAGGGGGCAGAGGTGTGACATCATGCTTTGGTGGGGGTAGAGATCTTTATTTTTTTTAAATATTTTTTTATAATACATGACATTGACAGTGATGTGAAAACTTTTGTTGTGATAGATGTATTCTGACAGAAGATTTAACTTTTACACATTTAATAGTTCAATAGTGACGTGTGTCTTGAATGACATTTTAATTAGTTGTTAATGTTTGAACAACTTTGGATTTTGAAAGAGTGACGTATTTTAGGGGAGGGGTAGCCTGAGGTTTGTGACAGATTGTGGGCAGGGGGAGGGAGAGGGTAATTTTTTAAAATAAAATTATCGTGATTTACTTTAGGTACTGCTTGTTACTGTTTAGTAATCAGACGTCCTGGAGGCACCCTCTTTCAAAACATTGGCAACTCATCGACTATGTCATCATCAGGAAGAAGGAGAGTCGAGTAACCAAGTCCATGTGTGGTGCAGACTGCTGGACGTAGTATCCGTAGGCAGCAAAATAAATGTGCTTTTACTGCCCACGTCCAAGCTAAGTGATATTTCTTATTTTCATTTTATACCGTTTTTTCTGTTGTTTTGTTCGCTGACTAAGGCTTTCTGCCGACACGTTCGTTGTTTTGTTGCGTTTCTTTATTCAGGTTTAACCCTACTCTGTTTTATTTATTCTCCATAATTTAGGCGCTATAACTTCAAAAGAGCGCACTCAGTATGACTTCTTTCTGTGTCCATCCACGCTGGGGACCCTCGGTAAGGAAGGACTGTGTTGAAGACCGCATGTTCTGCATGGATACATGTTTAGAAATCAGTTTTTGAAGATATTCAGGTGCAGAGCCTTGTATACAGCTGTAAGCCAGGGACAGAATTTTGTGGTCTATGCGCTCACTCACAGAAAGCCAGTGGATATCTCTAAGAACTGGGGTGATGTGATCATATTTATTTAGAATCGATACAATGCTTGCTGTAGTATTTTGTACCATCTGGAGTCTCTGAATTTGGTTTTGAGGTAAACCCCACAAACAACTGTTACAGTAATTTAATCATGATTGGATTAGAGTGGCTACTCCGGCATTGGCTGTTCCCTTACTTTTTTATGGATGAAAATAATGGATTTTAGAGTCGAAAATGGGGTTGGCGTAAAAATAAATATCACTCCCGAGTTCAAACACTCTTGGCACATCTCTTGTTTGGTAACAACACTATATAAATGGAGATGGGTAGTGCTCACATGGTATGGACTAATTTAGCTTAAAGCATACCTGAAAACCGTTGACAGACATAGAAATATTAAGACGATCAATACGTTTCCCATTGTTCGTTTGAAATGTGTAGTCAGGATGGCCGAGTGGTCCAAGGTGCCAGACTCAAGGTTTCCTTTCTAGCTGCGTGGGTGCGAGTGTGGTCTGGTCCATGAACGTGGGCGTGGGTTCAAAACCCAATTCTGACAATTTATTTGTGTTATTTTTAATTATGTTAGCCATATAAGCTATATTTTTATTTTACTATTGAATATTGAAATATTGAAAGCCAATATTGAAACAAACGAATGGGAGTTCATTGCCGAACATCGCTCCAACTGGCGTACAGCAATGTTTGGAGGAGTGAAAAAGGCAGAAGTTACTCGAAAAGAAGCCCTAGAATCAAAAAGAACAATTCGAAAATCAAGAATTGACCGGGTTTCAACATTCTCCTGCGAGAGATGTGGCTGTGATTGCCATTCAAGGATTGGCCTAGTGAGCCACTCGTCAAAGTGTAGAACTATATAGCTACTCCATCGTCTCACGTAGACGGAAGGATGCCATAATATTTTACTATTTAAAAGGGTGCTGGGTGGCCGAGTGGTCTAAACTGAGTTAATTTCAAGTTCCTGGTCTGGAGTCCCGTACGCGGATAACATTGGCACAATGAAACATTCCGACAACTTCTGCGACGCCACTGGTGCCAAGCTGTATCATTCACATAATGTTCCTTTGCTGTATCCAGCTGCGTGGAGAGAGGCGATGCGCAGTGTAGGGAACCAGATTATAACACTTCCAACAATAATGCCGGGCCTTGTGGATTTCATCCTGCGAAGTCTACACCATCGTCACATTGTCAACGGATTCCATAAGAAAAACAGAAGGTCCATCATTTGACAGTCGTGTGACGACTGGCAGAGAACTAGACTCTCGGGTCAATTGCCGAGGTAACAATATCCTTTATTCAAGTTAAGATAGTAAGTAGTCTCTTATTGGCATGAGCATACGAATAGAAAGGTGTAAGTGAATCAGTTGGGTGATCACATACAGCGTCATGTCATTTAGGGAAATATTACGCGCTATATATTCTATTTTCATTTTTATGTGCTCTGTATTTGATTTTTAGCCAATTGATTAATTTTTTTTCGTGACGTGAGGAAAATTGAAATGTCGCCCACGGTGTCACAAAAAAGTTGTACGTTAATTGCTCAGTCTGTATCATTAACTGATTAGGAGTGCTGCTAAACTTGACCTAATGCTGGAAAACACTTTTCAGGTAAAATATTATATGTGACAGAGTGCCTATCAGATGAGACCTACTTACGTCATTATCACATACGCAGGGCGCCGACTTAGCCTTAGATAGAAGGAGCATTGAATGTAATGGAGGTTGAAACTTGGATACAGGCTGGTGTCGACACCGTGTGATTTGACCTGGAACTCACCGTTAGAGATCATGTAGTCCAGGATGATGGCGGGCTCACCAAAGGTCAACTGTCATGATGAGGTCAAAATGAATGACATAATAACTAAGAGTTGAGATAGAGACATGGTGCCCAAACATACATGTATCAAACATATTTGGACCAAACAAATATGAGCCAAACATGCTTGGACGAAACATACTAGGACCAAAGATGCTAGGACCAAACATATTTATATCAAACATGCATGGACCAGCATGCTTAGACCAAACATACGTATACCAAATATACATGGACCAAACATATTCATACCAAACATACATGGACAAAACATACTTGGACCAAACATACTCATAAAAAATTCATGGACCAAACATGCTTGGACCAAACATACTAGGATCAAACATACTTGGACCAAACATACTTGAATCATAGATACTTGAAACAAACACACTTGGACCACACACACTTGGACCAAACATACTTGGACTAAACATACTTGGACCAAGCGTACTTGAACCAAAAATACTTGGACCAAACATATATGAACCAAACAGTCTTGGACCAAACAAACTTGGACCAAACATACATGGACCAAACAAATTTGGACAAAACACAATTGGACCTAACATACTTGGACCAAACATACTTGGACCAAACATACTTGAAAAAACATTCTTGGACCAAACAAACATACTTGGACCAAACATACTTGTACCAAACATACTTGGACTAAACATACTTGGACCATACATACTTGGACCAAACACACTTGGACCAAACATACTTGGACCAAACATACTAGGGCCAAAAATACTTGGACCAAACATACTTGGACCAAACATATATGAACCAAACAGTCTTGGACCAACAAACTTGGACCAAATATACTTGGACCAAACATACTTGGACCAAACATACTTGGACCTAACATATAATGTCTTGGGGGTAGGGTTATCGCGAAGAGATCCTTAAGTTATTATTATTATTTTTTATTTAAACGGTTTTTTATTTAGTATGTTTGGCTATAACATTCTTTTGGTAAAAGGTTGATTGTCAACCCCCCTTCCCCCCCCCCCCCAATATTCTACTGCTACAACAGTCCGTGTACGTTTAAATTATGGCTCTTGCCGGTGAATAGAATGCACTAAAAAAAAATCCTTGAATCTACAGCTCAATCTTATAAGGATTTTGTATATGTTTTTTTTTTTTAATTACTGTAAAAAATATAATTCTACGTCATTCGAATGTATACAATCTTCATTTAAATATCAGTTTGTTTTTTTTTATTACATTGACTGAGTTCATGTCATGCATCCACGAACTGATGATCAATGGGCAGATGTTACGGTCAAACGGATATTTTGAGATGTCCACCTGTTGGGGGTAGAAATGAAGACAACACGGTTATATGATAGTTGAAATATTTGTAACACAGATGGAAATTATTTGTTAGCTTGATATTGCTAGCTTGAAATTGTTAGTCTCATATTGTTAGTTTGAAATTGTTAGTTTGATATTGTTAGTTTGATATTGTTAGTTTGAAATTGTTAGTTTGATATTGTTAGTTTGATATTGTTAGTTTTGATATTATTAGTTTGATGTTGTTAGTTTGATATTGTCACTTTGATATTGTTAGTTTGAAATTGTTACTTTGATATTGTTAGTTTGAAATTGTTAGTTGGATATTGTTACTTTGATATTGTTAGTTTGATATTGTTAGTTTGAAATTGTTAGTTTGATATTGTTCGTTTGATATTGTTCGTTTGATATTGTTAATTTGATATTTTTAGTTTAATATTGTTAGTTTAATATTGTTAGCTTGATATTTTTAGCTTGATATTGTTAGTTTGAAATTGTAATTTTGATATTGTTAGTTTGATATTGTTAGTTTGATATTTTTAGTTTGATATTGTTAGTTTAATATTGTTAGCTTGATATTTTTAGCTTGAAATTGTTAGTTTGAAATTTTAATTTTGATATTGTTAATTTGATATTGTTAGTTTGATATTGTTCGTTCGCTATTGCGGATGTTCTGTGTATGATTAATTAACTGGCAGGTGCAAGGAGGTCGCACATTTCATTTGACAACGTGTTACCTTACAAGACACGCCCAAGTTGATGATGGGTTCCCACCTGACATAACCGTCGTGTTGCACTGCTACAAGGGATGCGCCGTCTTCCCAGAGATACATGTGGTCGGTCAGCCTGGACATTGTGGGTGAATCAATTAGAAGCAGTTAAGTCACACATCTTTAGAGGACGAGTGCCGAAGCCATAACACAAAAGCTCACTTCTTTAACGCCAAGTGCAAACGATGGAATTAAACCCGAATAATGAGGTTCTAATGGAGACAACATTACAACTAGTCAAATCTTTAACACGTTAACAAAGCTTTCAGTGCTGCATGCATCCTTTTATATGAAGCAACATTTGTTATTGGCGTCCATTGTTACAATTAACGTGATCTTTGCTGTTGGCTTTCACAATTAACGTGGTCTTTGTTGTTGCTTTGTTGTTGGTTTCACAATTAACGTGATCTTTTTAGTTGGTTTTCTCAATAATGAACAAAATACAGCTCAAGTCAACGCTACTGCTCAAATCGAAGCCCTGGTCAATTTCACACGCGAAGGACAAACAATGAATAAAATCCACTATTAGCTTATAAAAGTTTGATGACAGGCACATAGAAAAGAACTCTGTATGAGCTCCACAGATAACCATGATATGATATCAGCTGTATTAAATGGTTACTCACGCATTGGTGATGACAATATCCGGTCTCCAGATCATACTTTGGGGCATAACAATCTTGCTAATATTTCCATATTCACGGGGCTCCCAACTCAGTAGCTCATCAGTCCAAGCCTGTTTGAGACAGAAAAGTATTTTAGTAAGTATAAAGAGCATTCTTACTCAAGAAAGTTGTACACATCGACATCTTAATTAACCCATTACCAAAAACATCCATTACCCAACATATCCACCATCATTCAACACATCCATCACCCAACACATCCATCACCCAACACATCCATCGACCAACACATCCACCATCACCCAACACATCCATCACCCAACACATCCATCACCCAACACATCCATCACCCAACACATCCACCATCACCCAACACATCCATCACCCAACACATCCATCACCCAACACATCCATCACCCAACACATCCATCACCCAACACATCCATCACCCAACACATCCATCACCCAACACATCCATCACCCAACACATCCATCACCCAACACATCCATCATCCAACACTTCCATCACCCAACCTCTAGCAACAACCACACTAACTACAAACAAAACTATGACTTTAATACTAGTTGAGCACATTGATGGTCATGATACTCACAAGGTGAATATGAAAATTGATGGTCATGATACTCACAAGGTGAATATGCAAATTAATGGTCATGACACTCACGAATTGAATATGCACATTAATGGTCATGATACTACAAAGGAAATATGAACATCGATGGTCATGATAATCACAAAGTGAATATGCACATTGATGGTCATGATAGTAACAAAGTGAATATACACATAAATGGTCATGATACTCAAAAGTGAAAGATATACCCGATAGTCACGATACTCACAAAGTGAAGAACGCCTCTAAAATATAGGACTTGATGTTTAATGTCCTGTTAGCAAGGGATAAAATTGATGCGTCTTAAATCATTGACAGTAACACTAACAATTCACTAGGGTTTTAACAGTAAATATATGAAATTTGTATTTAACAGTCTAACATAACTTAGATAAATATATGAATTTGGTATTTAACAGTGTAACATAACCTAGATAAATATATGAAGTTGGTATTTAACAGACTAACGAAACCTAGATACATTATGAAGTATGTGAAACATATTTGACATAGTTTGTATGTAGAGGCTGAAGCCCCACTCACTGCCTTTACTAGAATTCCTGTCCATACAGATCCAGAGATAACTATGTTGTTATCAAATAGTGTGTCTCGCTGGTTAAAGTGAGAAATAAAACTTCTCAGAAGAAGGGGAGTTAATCGTCATATTGAAAGGCATATAGTCATCATGGTCAGGGAAAGTAATAATTATAATCTAGGAAAGGTAACAACATAGTCAGGGGAAGATAATCAGCGTTGTCAAGGTAGGGTGTCATAGTTGAAGAAAATGAGTCATAAGGAGTAGGAATCAAGGGACATTCACAATAAGGGGCGGCTAGTTATCACGGTAATCAAATAGTTGTCTCCAGACGCAGGACCAAGGAGCAATGGAAGGAGAGGTAATCATCGGTCACGTAGATGTCAGATTGGCTTTAGTTTAACGTTATAGTAAAATATTTCCTGATACAAAGTCTGCTTGCTGGTCTAGAACTCCAC
Organism: Lymnaea stagnalis; assembly: GCA_964033795.1. Lineage (NCBI taxonomy): Eukaryota > Metazoa > Mollusca > Gastropoda > Lymnaeidae > Lymnaea > Lymnaea stagnalis. The sequence goes on along the minus strand of CAXITT010000214.1, from coordinate 1,036,779 downwards.
TCACCAGACTCTGGACAGCGGTCACTGAAAGATGGGTCAGCACGTTGGTGGGCCGACTGTAGTCCAGGCTCGGACGCACCATCCTGTTGTAGTCCCCGTGAAATAGTTTGGTGTGGAGTCTGTTTATGTCCGCGGCCCCGCCAGCATGCACATCTAGAGTTCAGAGGTCAAGGGGGACGGGTTTACGTTAAAATTGAGAAGCAAATTTGTTAAATTATAAAATCAAGGACGCCAAATACCTTTATTAAACCCAATTTATCACAGCAAAGAAGCCATTATTGATATGGAAGATCATTTCGTAAAATATCAAGAAGACTATGAAAGATCATGCGAAATAAAATCAAGAAGGCTGTAACAGATCGTGGTACACATCCAATGAAGTGTGATGTAAAATAAAAATCAAGAAGACCATGAAAGATTATGTAAAATAAAATCAAGAAGGCCATGAAAGATCATGTCGTAAATAAAAAAAACCAAGAAGATTATGAAAGAACATATCGTGAAGTAAATATTACAATGTCATTCTTCCCCTGAATACAATATTTGACTTCCCCTGAATATAATATTTGATAACTGAGTGGAACTCTAAAAGATGTCAAATAATTGTACAATTCTAAAATTTAATAACGTAGGCTTTATTCAGCGGATTTTAAAGTTATCTTTCGCACACAATTTTAGTTGTGATGTTATTTTAGTCTCGTTAAAGATTTCTGTTAAAAAATCTTTATTGAATTCATTGTTTAAATTCTGTCAAATTGATGACGATTTGTCCTTCAGTTGCTGGGCAACCCATTTCTAGTCTGACCTATTCAATTTACATCTCAAAAGCGAACTATTTCGCTCTAATGAAAACATCGTGATTTACCTGTCCAAAAATAAATCCCCAATAACAGCTTCCAAAGAATGTCGAAAGAAGACATTTCGGATGAGCGAAGTGGATCCACCTACTCCCTTTGTATGGCAGCAGGGACTGCTGTTAACATGCTCAGCACGTCATCTCAACACTAAGGCCTAGACTAAAATAATAAACGCGTTACTATGGTTACACGCCCAATCCATTTTTTTTCTTTTTATTTGAAAAACAAGAACATTCTGACCCACCATTTTTTAATGTTAAATGATGAAAATATGATGGTTACAAACAGAAGTCTGCCTCGCGCTGGTCACAATAATATGTGGTTATTTAAGGACAGGAGTATGTCTGGTCACACTAGAGTGTTGCGATTTAAGGATAGAAGTATGAATGGTCACAATCTTCCGTGGCTATTTGAGGAGACAATTATGAGTGGTCACAACCAATGTCCCCTCTAAGGTTTGCTGGTTCGTGTGCAAAATCATAGGGTTGTGTGCAAAGTTTTACATCATCAATTGTTTGTGTGCAAAATTGTACAACCCACAAACACACACACACACACTGAAAATAATAAATGATCTAAAGTGCAAAAACTTTTATATAAATAAATAAAGGAAAAATAATCTAAAAAATATTATCAGAAATGTCAAAATAGTTTAATCAAAGCTGTATTTATTTTTGTTAGTTATCCCGTTGTTGGGTCAAGCAACTAAATTCCAACACACCCACCACCAATGGCCGCTAGTCATTTGATGGACTCATTTCTGGAGGTACTCTGGCGTCTGTCTTTCAATGTTATCTAACTGTTACACACATCTTCAAGGCTGATCTGATGTCCATCATTCTGATATGATTTAATCCTCATTAGCATGTCTAAATGTAACTCTTCCTGGTTATTTCTAGAATGTATTTTTATATTACTCGTTAGGCTAAAGCCACGCTCACAATCGGCGCTCGATGAAAGAAACGTAGCACAAACATCCAACAGAATGGCAATGTTGTCGAATTGCTCCTCATTTATTACAAATCGAACCATCTCGTGGAAAGTCTCCATCAACCCACATTTCTTTTTTTCTGCAAGCACAAACCTTAACTTACGATACTGATCCTTAACTTTCGGTAGACTCTCATCATAGTTTTCCAGGAATGCCGCATATCTAGAAACCAGTACTGCAAGTTCTTCTTGGCCCAAACTTCGATCAACGCTGATATCTAAAAACTTTGCTATTGCGTCAACTCACTTCAAGGGAAACGAGAGTACAGGTGCAAACATAAACATTCAACGAATTTTAGCATAGAACTCGTGTTTATATCCTCGTCATTATTTGGCAATTCAGCAACCTCTTCGGACCAGTGCACATTTTAACCAAGGTACTGGGCATGGAGCTTAGAGATCCATGCTTTTATAAACTGGTATGCCTCTATTGTCTTGAGATTTTTTTCTTAAGCTTACATAAATCAGCAAGTTCACCAACAACTTCAAAATCGAGACTGCGGATCCCTTCGTTTCTTCAAACAGTAATTATGAACTGGATCATTATACAGGTCTCACAGTCTCCTCACAGTCTACAGTCAACACTTGCATGTTTCTCAGCAATGCTCGTATCGCAAAGTGCCGTGAAAGTCATCTGATTTTATTCAATGATCTAAACCAAGGGCTGCAGAATCACATTCCAACACCTTAGCTAGTTCGAAATCACAAAATCGTTAAATGCATTATCTAAATATTAAAAAATAAACATACAGTATATATAATGTATACACCTCAAAATTGTACATTGTACGCCAAAATCGTAAAAGTAAACAGGACTACTTTCCGTACCGACTGAACAATGTGTACACTGTCCTAAGGAATGTTTCAATGTCTGCCGTTAAATGTATATGTCTGCAAGCAACATCGATGCCTAAATCTTCACGATGAGCAACGCATGGTTTTCCAGTATATGTGGAGCGAAGAATTGCTACGACTCCATTCCTCTTGCTTAGCACAATCGATGCATCATCAGAGGTAAACGTAACAATTTTCTGCATGTGTGACGATCTGAGGCTGGACTTTGTAAAATTTCTTATATCGTAAATCCGCCCTTGGAAACCATTGTATAATAACTCCTTTCCCTCCCCTCAAGTTGCCCCGAAGTCGCTCAGCACGAGTGAGTTCCCTTGTGATATCACATTCCTGCACCAGTTCGCTCACCCCCCGAACATGCTATTTGCGGTCAACCATCCCACCGAACAACCTTGAGGAAATAATACCATTCCCCCCCTCATTTTTGCCCTGTAGACAGCAAGGCGGAGTATCGTCCCTTGCTGGAAATGCATTGTCTAGACAGAGAACTCACGCCGAAGCCTGAAAAAGGATGGTCACCTCAGTCCGATTAACCTTAAGGGTTGAAGGTCAAACCCGCAACAGTGAAAGTGATTTTCATTGGATAGAAAATTGACCCCTCATGTGAATCACCCAATTGAACCATCAGCTAATCGTCATCGAACTCGAATAAATAGCCTGAACAAGCAAGATTCTGCCTTTTATGATCTGATCACTTGACGGTGAATGCTGGAAGGATCTGCACTCAGAACTTCGTCAGCATGATACATAACTGCATCCTAGGATATTAGCAAGTACATGACTTTTAAGATCTGATCACTTGATTGTGGACGCTTGAAGTGACTAGACTTAGTACTTCACTGGCGTGATACTTAACTGCAACTGCTACCTAGAGTACTAGTAAGTACGCAACCATGATTTTGGTATTGCACTTGTATTGTTCATTCGCTATGTCTCAAATATTCGATCGTGTTTGACCCTATTCTAATAATGCCTCTATTACCTTATATTAATATTATGAATTATATTATTGTTTTTGCTGTGGGCTTCGACATGCCGCCATCCCATCATGGGGATGGTAGGTTGTTGTTCCAACTCGCCCATGTCTCTTTTAACGAGATGACAATACGGACACTATGTACCTGTAGATATAATGATTGTTATTGATACCATGTCCCATATTTCATTAATTAAAATGTTTGAGTGGTCTAACATTGTCGCGATGCAACATATGCTCCCGCGGACAATGAAAAGACTTATATTATATCCACAAATTGGATGTATATATGTACTAGCTATGTCACCTTCCATACATCGATCTGAATTCGTTGCTATTGGAACGGGACTTATCAGCTTATGGATATTCGCCTGGATACTTATCCATTTTTGTATCATTTTGCCTTTAGCCTGGTTTCTACTACCGGACCGACTTACCTCGAGCTGGAACTAGGGGATTGATCTACATCCTACACCAAACTACCTGACAGCTAGGACTTCGAGATCCAGGGACTCTCACCACCACGAATTATCGCGGGAGAGTCATTTTCCCCTCGCAGACATTCCACGGAATCTACGATCGGGAACTCCGACTTCGCTACGCTCAGAACAGCACCGAAGGCCGGAACAGGGACACTACTTCTTGAACAGAAGGACTCCCACACTGTGTGATCCACCGAGACCATCACAGAATCTATAAAGGCTAAGTTTACCAAGATCGAGCATAGAACTTGAGCAATATTGCAGTAGTAATGATGATACCGTCTGTATGTTAGGGACACTTGCTTTGTGTTGATATACCTTTCTAATTGGATGAAATCCGTTTGATGTATATACATTGAGCACCACGAGTGTTTCACGTAGGAAGTTGTAAATATTATTGTGTAATAAATATTTGTAGTTAATTTCACCTTTAACTAAGACTTCGTTTCAGTCTATACTATATGTATATAGATAGGTGTTATGTCCGTATGGTTGTTCGGCTTAAATAACATATCCCTAGATAGAATGCCAAGAGGAGATCTCATACGAGAGATACTCCCCTCAATTAAGTCATAAGTCAGATCACCACAGCATGTCCAATGAATTCTCTTGAAAACTCTGTTGCTGCTGATTCCACAGATTTGCTGCCGCATGCCGACAGAGATAAAAATCCAACAAACACGGTCTTGGAAACATTACTCTGATATGTCCGAAACTTTTTTGTCAGTGACATATCCGTGTTCTCATCTACTGTTAATGTGTGGATTTGTTGTTCGTCCGTCGAGGATCGACGATAGCCATCGAGTCGTCTGGTGACTGATGACTTGCGCGGGTGACTTTTGTTTAAAGTGAGGAAGAGTTGCGCAGGTTCGCTAATTATAGCATCCTTCACTAGAGAATCGATAGAATCAACAAACTCAAAAGCTTAATTCTTACTGTGCCAGATGTCAGGGACTGTGGCATACTTTGCCATATGGTTGTGTATGCATTGACCCGCATTCATAGATGTGTTCATGTTGATAGCTAAGAGGACGTTGTCAATCAAAATTTTGACCTGGTCTTCTTTAGCACTTTCACGTTGTGCTACTTCCTGTCACGTGCCTCGATCAGCGACACTTTCTGTAAGCGTTCGCAGTCCACCTCTGGACTGAAAAGAACGAAGTCTCTGTACAGCCTCTGTGTGTATATTGTGCATGCTATGTCGTTTAAGATAATCCAGCTTCCAAACCTCCACCTTTTCCGTTTGGAGAAATCTCCACCTGCATTGGTTTTAAAGCACATTTCACAGACAACATCATCATTAATTTCACGAATCTTGTAGTGATGCATGCTCAAATTCCTTGAGCAATTCCATTTTTAAATGTGATCTACACTTTTCCTAATCAAGCGATGATGCTGACAGTTCGCTTAACTGACTTTTGGACAAAACGGTTAAAACATTATAAATAATTATTAACTACGTTCATAATAAAGAGATATCCGATTTATTTACTTTAAATACATTCACTGCTCAGTATGAGCAACGAAATTTACATAAATGGCGGTGGTGATTCAGAACGTGGCTAGCTTGATTTAGTATGTATCGGTAAGTATGTAAATCAATAGTTCCACGCAAAAAGTAACAGACAAAAATATAGATGAGAATCAAATTAAAAACATGGATGTATATGTTTAAAAAATGTATAATTCTGGGTGCAGAATGCAACGTATCTGTTCGAATTTATTTTTATACAAGTTTGCTGCGCGGCGTCTGTGCGATAGCGGCGCAGCCGCGCAGCTTAAAGGGAACATTGATCACAATACATTTTTTCTATTTAAGGACAGAAGTATGGCTGGTCATAATCTTCTGTGGCTATTTGAGGAGACATTTATGAGCGGTCACAATACATTATGCTATTTAAGTACTGAAGTATGACTGGTCATAATCTTCTGTGGCTATTCAACACGCACCGTTAACTTTAGGGAATATCTTGAAGTCTAGAAACCATTCAGCCATACAAAATGTTAAACATGTAGTTTTCCTGGCCTAATGTTAAACATGTAGTTTTCCTGGCCTAATGTTAACATGTAGTGTTCCTGTCCTAATGTTAACATTTAGTGTTCCTGGCATAAAGCAACATTTAGTGTTCCTGGTCTAATTTTAACAATTAGTTTTTCTGACCTAAAGTAACATGTAGTGTTCCTGGCCTAATGTTAAACATGTAGTTTTCCTGTCCTAATGTTAAAATTTAGTGTTCCTGGCATAAAGCAACATTTAGTGTTCCTGGTCTAATTTTAACAATTAGTTTTTCTGACCTAAAGTAACACGTAGTGTTCCTGGCCTAATGTTAAACATGTAGTTTTCCTGGCCTAATGTTAACATGAAGTGTTCCTGGTCTAATGTTAACATGACATTTTCCTGGCTTAAAGTTAATATGTAGAGTTTCTGTTCTAATGTTAACATGTACTTTTTCTGGGTTAAAGTTAACATGCAGCGTTCCTGGCCTAATGTATCATGAATTGTTCCTCGCCTAATGGTAACATTTAGTGTTCCTGTTCTTATGTTAACACGTAGTGTTCCTGTTCTTATGTTAACATGTAGTGTTCCTGGCCTAATGTTAACATGTGTTCCTGGCCTAATGTTAACAAAATTATGGAACAGTTTGCCTCAATCTTTGAGGGGCATTGTAAATGATAAAAAAAAATCTTTTAAGAAACAATTAAAAACTTTTTTGTTTAAATAGATTTCGGACGACCAGAGCGCAGTTGGAATGCTTAAGTGGCATGGATACGGGCGTGATATAAATATCAAATCAAATCAAACATTTTGTGTTCTGGGCCTAATGATGAGAAAATTTCGTGGCTGAAGTTTAAATAAGAAAACTTTTACTTCTTTTTTTTTAAATGTAGCTCAAACATAAAAAAGAAATGTTAAACTAAGCTGACCATGTCTGTAGAATTGAGTTATTGAATGAATCTTTTTGATCTAGAACACGGGTCTCCAAACTACGGCCCGCGGGTGGCATGTGGCCCACGAGGCCCTCGCAAGCGGGCCGCGGAGACCATTTGTCTACGGAAAAGTTGCGTAAATTTACGTGTATCCTGCCAAGATCAGATGCCGCTTACGTGGGCATTACGTTTATACCGAATTAAAATAGCGGCGCGGAGTAGTTCGTTATGTTTTCTAACCGATCATGACTTGGCAAAACCTTATTCGCTGCTTAGTTTTTCTACTTCCGTTCACAGTCAATGAGATGATATAACGCCATCTAGTGGCGGAGTTTTCCCGCCATGTTGCAGGCATGGGCGAAAACATTGTGACTCAAATAGTGAAAAATGCAAGCAAATTTCTCCAATTCTTAATTGCAATGGATGAATCGCTGGACAGCTGTTCCACGTCTCAACTGCTTCTGTTCGTTAGAGGTTTGGTTGAAGACATAAAAATAACATATGAGATGGCTTCCCTGCATTGCATGTAAGACATTGTTACCGGAGAGGATATATTCAATGAGTTGAAAAAAAAACATTTGCTAATTATAACTTGGACTGGACTAACCTCAGTTGCCTGACTGTTGACGGAGGAAATAACATGAGTGGCATAAAGAAAGGCTTGGTTGGACAAGGGAAGCAGATATGTAATGAGAATAACATTCTGCAACCAATGTTCATGCACTGTATTATTCACCAGCAAGCTTTGTGTGCTAAATATGTGGACATTAGCAGCGTAATGAATCCTGTAGTAAAGAGGGTTAATTTAATAAGGTCACATGGGCTCAACCATAGACATTTCAGAGACCTGTTGAAAGATACAGACACAGAATTGCAAGATTTACCATATTCCACAGCAGCAGTAAGATGGCTAAGTTGTGAAAAAGTTCTGAGCAGATCATTTAAGTTAAGAAAGGAAATAGGTGACTTCCAGGAAAGTAAAGGCAAGCCACAGCCATTACTATCTGATGAAAAGTGGGTTTGGAAATTGGTCTTTTCTGTAGATATAACTAGTCATTTAAATTTTATGAACCTAAAACTACAAGGAGAGGAAAATCTAGTTTCTGATCTATACACCCACCTAAAGGCCTTCAGGTCCAAATTCGACTTGTTTTTTTGGAACAAGTACAGGCCAAAAAACTTGACACACTTTCAGCAGTGGACGTTCTTCATGGCTGAAGCAACAGCGGAGTTCCCCACGTCATTTGCATGCGAGATCATCAAAGACCCCAGATGCAGTGTCAGCAGTGGCTTTCTGACTTGGATTCAAAGGCAGAAGAAGTGAGACTTTTTGAAGACCCATTTAAAGCAGATGTGGCCATTCGCCCAGATGAACTGGACCTGGATGTCATTGAGTTGCAAGCAAATGACCTCCTTAGGGACAGGTTAAAAGAAGGACCGGTGGGTTTTTAACTAGTTTTCGGAAGGAAGAATTTCCTAATTTCAAAATATTTGCATCAATTTATCTTTCATGCTTGTGTGAACAAAAATTTTCAAGAACGAAATACGTGAAGAACAATCTGAGAACAAATTTGTCCGATGATCATCTCAGGTCACTGTTGATGTTAGGGACATCAAATCTAAATCCAGAAATGTCTGCTAATGACTGCTATTTTGGCACCCAGGAGACAACTTCACAATTCCCACTAACACAGGTGTTCACATGTCGTGTATCAATGTGTTATTAATAATAACAGATAAAATATTATTAAACAAATAATTAAAAACAACATCAATGTTTTGATACTTTTTTTATTTGGACCTCGAGTGTCCAGTCGCCCCCCGAACTTCTGTTTGATAGTTAATGCGGCCCTAGGGCTGAAAAGTTCGGAGACCCCTGATCTAGATGATAAATGCAGCCAATATTCCAGTGTTCCATAAATCGTGCTGTCCTCTCCGATTTGACCTCATGTTCTGTTAATCTTATCTTTACGTTTGAACACTGCCGCTTTTGTATTGACCACACGGTTTTAGAATGGACACCATTATCTGCTTAAACATTCCTGATAGCGTGATCAGATTTGAACTTAACATCCCTTTGGTTCGGTTTAGAAATCCATAGCAACGTTAAGTGCGTCGCCACTAACAACCCGACCAATTAATTTGGTGAGCAAACAGTCATGTTACACCAGTCATCGCAATGTTACAATGGGCAAATCATAACGTTGAATTTGTTAATCTTTTTTTTTAATGGCCGGGGGAAGCTATAATATTACATAATAAAGTAAGTAAATAAAAGGCCGGCATTTAGGGTTTAGGACTTCTGTATGTCTTTTGTTTAAAGGTGGGCATTTAGGGTTTAGGACTTCTGTAGGCCTATTGTTTAAAGGTGGGCATTTAGGGTTTAGGACTTCTGTAGACCTATTGTTTAAATGTCGGCATTTAGGGTTTAGGACTTCTGTAGGCCTATTGTTTAAATGCCGGCATTTAGGATTTAGGACTGTCTGTAGGCATATTGTTTAAATGCCGGCATTTAGGGTTTAGGACTATTGTTTAAAGGCCGGCATTTAGGATTTAGGACTGTCTGTAGGCATATTGTTTAAATGCCGCCACTTAGGATTTAGGACTATTGTTTAAAGGCCGGCATTTAGGATTTAGGACTGTCTGTAGGCATATTGTTTAAATGCCGGCATTTAGGGTTTAGGACTATTGTTTAAATGCCGGCATTTAGGGTTTAGGACTTTTGTAGGCCTATTGTTTAAATGCCGGCATTTAGGGTTTAGGACTATTGTTTAAATGCCGGCATTTAGGGTTTAGGACTTCTGTAGGCCTATTGTTTAAATGCCGGCATTTAGGGTTTAGGACTTCTGTAGGCATATTGTTTAAATGCCGGCATTTAGGGTTTAGGACTATTGTTTAAAGGCCGGCATTTAGGATTTAGGACTGTCTGTAGGCCTATTGTTTAAATGCCGGCATTTAGGGTTAATGACTCTCTGTATGTCTTTTGTTTAAATGCCGGCATTTAGGGTTTAGGACTGTCTGTAGGCCTATTGTTTAAAGCAGGCATGCACAATATACGGCCCGCTGGCCACATAGGGTCCGCCAGCATCCACTTTGTGACCCGCGAGGTAAAGAAATATTCTTTATTATTATTATTTTCTTAATAACTTTCCCCCTGTCCCATTTTCTTTTGGCCCGCACAAGTTTTTCATAAAGTTTTACGGCCCGCCTTACATTTTGAGTTGTGCAGGCCTGGTTTAAAGAATGGCACATATAGAAAATTAAAACATAACTCTTTTGTGTGTAAAGCTTTGACCCACCGGGTATTTTCTCAAACTACTCCGGACCTGGTGTAAAAAAAAAATACTTCCGGTTAAGCCCTATTTTTATAATATTTTGTAAACAGAAACTGACAATCTCTCGTTTGTTTTTTTTGTTTTTTAGACACAATATCAATAATAATTAGACTCGAAATTTTTTTGTGCTGTGTATTAACATGGATATGAAAATTTCATTTATACAGAATAAAATTTCCAGGAAACTAAGATTGAATCTTGGACAATTTTTCAGATCGGCGGGGACAAGGATACTAAACCTGGAAAATCCGGGGTCAACCTGTCAGTCTTTTCAATCCTACCACTTTTACTGTCTTAAGTAACTCCAAAGACACAGAAAAACCCAAAGAGCTAATTATATGTTTCAATTTTTTCATGTTTCCAAACACTTGACCAGATAAGTTTGTCAATGTTCAGAGGTTTCCTTGCTGATCAACGATTCGTCCGGTCGCTTTTTCTAATAAAATGAAATATTTGAAACAAATAAAACAAGTTCTTCTTTTAAAACTAGAAGTTAAGCTTTATTTTAAAAGTATACATCTGGTGTTACATATCTATTTTTTTAAAAACATTTCTTTTATCTCTAGATGGTGTCTTTCTTATAATATGTCGAGTTCATGACCTGTAGTTTTAACGTCGCTGTGTGTGTCTCGCTCATGACCTGTAGTTTGCAAGTATCTGTGTGTCTGTCTCGTTCATCGCATGTAGTTTCCAAGTCTCCGTGTGCGTTCCGTTGATGACCTGTGGTTTTCAAGTCTGTGTGTGTGTCTCGCTTATGACCTGTGGTTTTCAAGTCTGTGTGTGTGTCTCGCTTATGACCTGTAGTTTTCAAGTCTGCGTGTGTGTCTTGTTCATGACCTGAGAAAAATAATGACGTTTCTTACGATTTCTCTTGATGGTGACATATTTCCCATCATCGCCGTTTGTAAACGGCATGTGATATCTGTACCGCTCTGCAGCAAATACCTTGGTGACTATCATAGACAGGGCCGACTGGTCGTACCTGGTGATAAATAGGAAGTGGAGTAGTTGCAACGTATGCAAGTGTCTTAGTGCCGTTTAAGTCAGCATTTTAAGCCAGGCATGGCGGCAACATGAATTGTTATTTCCTTTTATAATCTCCTTCCTGCTTTTAAGATACAAAATATTATTTTGATTTTCTGCTAATTCGTTTCTTCTCCAATTTTAATGGCAATAGAAAATCGCTAGTATTACACTCGTGGATTTAGATTTGGGGTGGGGGTGAGTTGGGGGTGGAGTTGGTTGGGGTAGGGATTTGGTTGGGGAGGGGGAGGTTTGGGGAGGGGGGTTGGTTGGGGGCTGGTGTTGACCTTCATGATTGAAAAGGTCTAGTCGAGAAACTTGAGATAATCAGACAGAGTTAATTGTAATACGATAATCTAAAGAGTAATTGACTTTTTTTTTAAAAACGCCCACCAGTCACAAGATATGATTTAATTAGTTAACTGTAAGACAAAGTTCGACATGCCATTCCTCATCAAAACCAAAAGACGTCAATCGGTCTCGTAACAGCGTTGGGGGGCATTCCGTGACGCAAGTGGTTTGAAGACATGAATTTCGCATTTGCTTATTTCTACATCGACCTTGGTGCATTAAGGAGTTTTCATTTGAAAAAACAAATCTCGCGCAAAGTGACAAGATAAAAAGATCCTTAGCGCCACTTTTGTGCTTTAGTTTCCCAAATCTCTTTGACACAAGAGAGGTTCACAAATCTGTCACATATTATTCACAAGTGTATTGTGAAAGGGGCACATGTCCTTCATAATAGTATCATGTGAAGAAATAAAAATCAATTTAAAAAAAAAAAAAGTTTTGTGTGATTCTAGGGGAATCTGACAATTATTAAATATATCTAAAATGAAATTAATCATAATTTCCTTAGAATACAGCTGGGTTTTTTTCAGGATACTTATGTGTTCGGCAGAGGCGTAGCGAGGGTGTTTGGCGCCCGGGGACAAGATTTGCGCCTGGGGACAAGATCAATTTTAAAGCGCCCCCTTTTCTTTTTATCAACTCTCAAACACATTATTTTTACCAATAATATAATATCAAAGCACATTTTGGCGCCCCTAACTAGCTTCCGCCCGGGGAAAAAGTCCCCCCTGCTCCCCCCCCCCCGCTACGCTTCTGGTGTTCGGTGAAGAGTTTGAGTCACACGTTTGGGTGAGTCCAAAGACAGTTTGAAAACCGCTGATGACATGAAAGTATCTTTTCACTTGGAAAGACAACCAAAAAAGTAAAAACATAAAATACAACTTACAAGCGTAAATTGGCACTACATCGTCAAGTTGTCATGTCATGTGTTTGTCGGTAACACTTGCGTCTAAGAGCAGCCGATATTTGAGATTTGCAATGGAACAGTAGTCGTTTTTTTTTTCCAGCTTCAAAAGAGGGACGTGCTTGACTGTTTATAATGAAGTTATAAAATTTTGCAGTAGACCACCCTTTCTTTTAAACTTTGAGACTCACTAACTTCAATTGTTATTATTGCCTATCGAAATGGTAAAAATAGTATGTTAACCGGGTTATTTTATTAAACGGGATATGACACTAACCGGGATATTACACTAACCGGGATATTACACTAACCGGGATATTACACTAACCGGGATATTAGATTAACCGCTATATTTTCTGACAGGTATATTACATTCCTTGACTACGATTTACAGTGACGTTTCCATAAAGCTGAATTCCTATTTAGATAATCAATCAACTAATCCTTGACACAATCAATGAATGGGCGAATCAATCAATTATTTCTTTACATAATCAATGAATGGGTTAAACAATTAACCAATCCTTGACAAAATCAATCATTGATACAATCAACCAATCGTTCACACAATCCTTTAATCTTTGACACAACCAACAAATTGGGTGACACAATAAATCAATTGCTGACACAATCAGTCAACCCACTCTTGACACAATCAATGAATGGGTGAATCGATCAACCAATCCTTGACACAATCAATGAATGGGTGAATCAATCAACAAATCCTTGACACAATCGATAAATCTATGACGCAATAAAAATATTGGTGAAAAAATCAATATATTCGTGACACAATAAGCCCGTTGATGACACAATCAACCCATTGGGGACACAATCAACCCATTGGTGACACACTCAACCCATTGGTGACACTATCAACCCATTGGTGACACACTCAACCCATTGGTGACACTATCAACCCATTGGTGACACTATCAACCCATTGGTGACAATATCAACCCATTGGTGACACTATCAACCCATTGGTGACACAATCAACCCGTTGGTGACACAATCAGCGCATTGGTGACACAATCAACCCATTGGTGACACAATCAACCCATTGGTGACACAATCAACCCATTGGTGACACCATCAACCCATCGGTGACACAATCAACGAATTGGTGACACAATCAACACATTGGTTACACAATCAACACATTGGTGACACAATCAACCCATTGGTGACACAATCAACCCATTGGTGACACAATCAACCCATTGGTGACACAATCAACCCATTGGTGACACTATCAACCCATTGGTGACACAATCAACCCATTGGTGACACTATCAACCCATTGGTGACACAATCAACCCGTTGGTGACACAATCAGCGGTAACCACTGTGTTACAACCCATTGGTGACACAATCAACCCATTGGTGACACAATCAACCCATTGGTGACACAATCAACCCATTGGTGACACAATCAACCCATTGGTGACACAATCAACCCATTGGTGACACAATCAACCCGTTGGTGACACAATCAACCCCACACCATACCTATGACACATGTGGAGCTTCTTCTTCGGTTTGCTGCATTTGATGCTTGCCGGTGTTGTGTTGGGACAGAAGCAGTCCTTCTCAAACGCACACTTGGCCCAGGCCTCTAGGATAGTTTGTACTATGAGAGGTGAATTCTTGAAGACACCTATACCGCTTTGGACCTGAGTGTAGGGGAGGTAAGCACACGGCTGGTCTCCGAAGTAATCAAACATCTGGAGGGCAATCAAAGTTAGATTTGCCATTTTTTTTAAATTTTTTTAATGAAATAGTTTTTTTTAATTTGAATTAGCTACAAAAGAAATAAAAAGAGTAGGGAATAAAACTTATTGCAGAATCTAATTTTAAGTTCGTATGTTACTGCTTGATTTATAAAAAGTGTGTGATGTCTTTGAACGCTTGCGCAAGCAATTCAATATCAGCTGAGTTTATCATTTGTCTCAGATCTGAACAGTTCCATGAACCAAGCACATGTTAAATAGTGAGATTATAACAGAGGCGTGCATACGGAGGGTGCAGCAAGACATCGGTGGGGGGGGGGGGGGGGGGGGCACACGAAAATCGACAAGTCGGAAAAAAGACTTTGTATAGTTGTTTTATAAAGTAGGCTCAAAAGTCTAAGGGACCTTACATTGTATACTTAATCACTCAAAATTTAAGAGATAATTCAAATCTATTTTCTCTACTTTAAAAAGCACACAATTACCCCCTTAAGAAAGCGCCTGATTACCCCTTAAGAATGCGCCTGATTACCCCCTTAAGAATACGCCCGATTACCCCTTTAATATGCGCCTGATTACCCCCCTTAAAAAGCACCAGATTACCCCCCTTAAAAAGCACCAGATTACCCCCTTTAAAGTGGCGACTGGGATGTTATGCATATATTCAGCTCCATACAGCTGCACACCCAACTTCTCCCCTCTCTCCAACAATTCCAGCACCGGTTTTTTCCATGCTATCGAGGCGTCTTGATACACCACCAACCTCCTGGCTTTCATCACGGCGGCCTGGACATTAGACAAATATACAAAACAAATATGTGTATTGGTGAGCATATTTGTAATACTATTTTAATAATTGGGAGGACTGCCTTTTTTTAAAACAACTTTTAAAAGTACTTTAAACCTATATGTCACAATGCAAGTAAAATAATGCGTAACATAGCTATGTTTCTGAAATAGTACTTTCGGGGAAATGTAGTAAAATTAGAAGACGCATCGACACAAGCAGGGCTGAAAGTTAACAACCAAAAGACATAATACATGACTATGTTAAGAGAAGAACAGACAAATGAAACCATTAAAATTAGAAATCAGACTTTTTGAAAAATTAAATCAACTCAAATACCTGGGATGTTTATTACATGACAGAAATGAAATACTAACCGAAATAAACGAAAGAATATCGAGCGGAAACAGGGTATCCTTCAGTGGTCAGAAAACAATTAAAAGATTAAATATTACAAGAAATTCAATGAAAACTACAGTATTTATTATAATCATACACAAGTGAAACTTGGACCCTAACAAAAACGGCAGAAAACCTATTAAACACATGGGAGAGAAAAGTTCTCCAGAAAATATATGGGCCAACAAAGGATGAATATGGATGGAGAATAAGAAACCAACCAGGAATTGTAGAGTCTATATCAAGATCCCACTCTAGTAGCAGGAATAATTAAAAAGAGCTGGATACGCTGAGTGGAATACTTAGAGAGAATGGCAAATGACAGAAGAGTGAAGAGGGTGCACCACCAAAACCTTCAGAGGAAAACGACTCAAAGGCAGACCTAGGCTAAGATGGGTGGATGATGTGGAAACAGCAGCTGGGAAAAGAGGACGTGGTGAGGCAGGTCAAGGCCCTCCATGGCCTGTAGCGCCACAGGGATGGATGGATAGCTACACATTGAAAATATTTTACTGTTTTTCATGGCTATCGACTTATTATTACAAAATTATACTATATTTAAGGGATCGGCAACCAGCGCCACCCAGGGTGCTTTTCAAGGCATGCGGAACACCAACAACAGACTTATAAATGGCTACAAATGTCGCTCACATGATAGACATATAGCTTATCGGTACGCACAATGACTACTAAATCCTAATCCATACATTAAAAACAGGCTTTCGATCCCTACTGCATTTAAAAGGTGTCAAAAGCAATCTCTAAAATTTATTTTTAAAAAATCAACATTTCATAATTGATGAGCATCAAAAATATAACCCCCCCCCACACACACACACACCCACACACACTTTTACCAACACGATCAGAGGCTTCCAGGTGTAACAACGGCGTTCTCTGAAAAATTTCGGGAATTCGTTGAATGGGAAAGTGATCACGTGACATCGGCATCCTTTCTCAGCCTGGAGTTAGACATTTATAATAAAAAATAGAGTTGTAATCATCTCCTAATTTAGAAAGGTTACATAACTTTGTAACGGTCAATTAATATTATTATTCGGAATTTAAACAATGATTAAAATAAAAGGAGTGTGTGAGGATTGTGCCTTATAACGACATTTGGTTGTTTATTGAAACTGTCCTTTGAGCAAAATTTTTAAGTTTCCGTCTATAGAACTCACAAGTTGTCTCTCCTTAGCAGTCAGCCCAATATCAAACAGAACGAAGGACATGTTTCTCACACGGGGGTAGACAACCGTGTGCAGACTGTGACTCATGGCCTGCACCTCGTCGAAGTGGTTGCTGGAGGCAGCTGCCACAAAGATGACGTCATTCACCGGGATGTCACGTGACAAGTTCTTGACGCCATCGCGATCTTTTTGTGACAATCGAAATTTCGCTGACATGAGATCCCACACTCTCTCCTCGGAGTTTGTACTCAAATTTCTGGAACAATTTCCCTGAGTACATGCTATAGGATTAAAAAGTTGTGTTGAATGCGCAGAACTACGTGCAATCGGTGTAAAATGTAAATTGCAATTAATTGTAATGCAAAGCCTAAATCTTGAAAGTTTTGTTTATTTGGTCTGCACACACTCTTTTCTGGGCAAATATTCACGCAATTATTTTAAATAATAATAACATATAAGAATACTATCCTAATGTGTTAGATATTTCGGATAATTTAAGACACGCACAGATCAATGAAAAAACAAACATGATTGGCAAATATATGTTTAATAAAACATGCCTAGCCATATATTAGGCCAAACTGCCTAGCCATATATTTGGCCAAACTGCCTAGCCATATATTTGGCCAAACTGCCTAGCCATATATTTGGCCAAACATGCCTAGCCATATATTTGACGGAACATATCTATCCATATATTTGGCCAAACATGTATAGCCATATATTTGACGGAACATATCTATCCATATATTTGGACAAACATGCCTAGCCATATATTTGACGGAACATATCTATCCATATATTTGGCCAAACATGTATAGCCATATATTTGACGGAACATATCTATCCATATATTTGGCCAAACATGTCTAGCCATATATTTGACGGAACATATCTATCCATATATTTGGCCAAACATGTCTAGCCATAATTTTGACGGAACATATCTATCCATATATTTGGCCAAACATGTCTAGCCATATATTTGACGGAACATATCTATCCATATATTTGGCCAAACATGTCTAGCCATATATTTGACGGAACATATCTATCCATATATTTGGCCAAACATGTCTAGCCATATATTTGACGGAACATATCTATCCATATATTTGGCCAAACTGCCTAGCCATATATTTGGCCAAACTGCCTAGCCATATATTTGGCCAAACTGCCTAGCCATATATTTGGCCAAACATGCCTCGCCATATATTTGATCAAACATGCCTAGCAATACACACATAGCCAAAATACTGAGCCATAAGTTTGAAAAAACATACCTAGCCATAAGTCTGTACACGGCCTGATGAAGTTTGGTCTCGTCATGTCTGTAGTCTCATTCATCATCTGTTTCAACGTCCTGGTTAAGCTCTTGACATTCATGCTGTCCGTTAATGGGGAGGGGTCGGATCCTGTATCTGATTTTTTTTTTAAATAATTGAAACAATTTCAAATATTGCTTACTCATACTAAGGTTTTATTTACCAATACAATTCTTATGAATCTTAAGTTTATGGCTATGAATATGGCACAATGGAGAATTTAGAGGATGCCTTCAGATAATAGAAGAACTTGGAATTTTCCATTCCCAAGTTTTAAAAGCCAATCGAAGAAGATTCGGTTTTCTGATGGGGCATTGTCCTCGTTGGCAGGCATGTTTTGGTCTAACTTTAGGACCTGAATATTTTTCAAACACTTACTATTCTTCATGCATGAAAAAAGTATTTCCCTTCCGCTGCCATACGGGACACCATGGAGACTAGTCTAGAATATCCAACGAACAAAAAGACATCACCTCCTAACTTGTTTTTAATGGAACTTTTGGATCTTGGGCTAAGTGTTCTTAGTACAGCGTGTCAACAGCTTTTACTCCATGTGCTGGGGGCCATTGAAGCTTGCAATCAAAATTATCACTTTGGCCTTTTTCAGTTACTTTGCCGTTTATTGGAATAGCCAGCTTGAAACGACTGTGGGAAGTTCCGCTTCCCTCCAGCAAAGTTGCCGCTATGCCTGCAAACGCACCGGGCAAGACTGATTCATTTTAAAACACAATAGTGCACTATGAGCCCTCGCAAAATTGTGTTAGCCCTGCCATGTCGCCTTTTCACTTGCTGTGCTGTAAGTTGATGCCGTTTTTTCTTTATATTTGTGTTTGTACAGAGGACAGTGGAGTCAGTTAAGCACTGGATGACTATGGACAAGCTTAAATTGAACGATGAAAAGACCGAGCTGATCCCCATTGCTACCGCTCAAAAGCTAAAATATATAAATAACACACAAACCCTTACTCTCTCAGGTATACAGATTGAGTTTGCTCAAAAGTGTGACACCTGGGCGTCTATTTAGACAGAACACTAACTATGGGAAATCACATTAACATGCTTTGCAAGGCGATTTTTCTAGAGCTGCGCAGAATTAGTCATATCAGACCTTTCTTAACGTTTTATGTAACAAAGAGGCAGATGCCTGCATTCGTGCTATCACGCATGGACTACTGCAATGCTATTATGGTGGGTCTTCCAGCTGCGTTCCTGGATTAAATTTAAAAAGCACAGGATAATGCGGCTCACATTGTTCTTGGAAAATGAAAATTCGACCATGCTAAAACACTAGACTTCTGAGAGAGTTGCATTGGCTGTCGGCCCACGCTCGCATAGATTGAAAAATTACAACTCTATGCTACCGCTGATTGCATGATCTAGAACCATCCTATCGCAAAAAGCTGCTGACGCCTTATGTCCCCACTAGACAACTCTGCTCATCTGATAGTGGTAAACTCTCGATACCATGTGTTCGCCTTGAGACTTACGAGGGGCGCACTTTCGCAATTGCTGGCGCAACAATTTGGAACACCCTTCCTGTCGCTATCAGAAACAGCCAGACACTGGAGTCTTTCAAAACTGATTTTTAGACATATCTATTTCGCAAACACCTGCTGAGGTGATGTTCAAGAGCGTAACTGGGTTTTTGACGCCCTTGGCTAATTTATTTTTTGGCGCCCTTTGGACACCCCGCGTGTCATTCCTCCCCCATGCTACACGCCACGTGTCATTCCTCCCCATGCCACACGCCGCGTGTGATTCCCCCTCCATGCTACACGCCGCGTGTCATTCCTCCCCCATGCTACACGCCGCGTATCATTCCTCCCCCATGCTACACGCCGCGTGTCATTCCTCCCCCATGCTACACGCCACGTGTCATTCCTCCTTTATGCTACACGCCGCGTGACATGTGCAGAAAGAAAATTTGAACCCACGGGAAAACGACAACTAAAGGCTCTCCCCCATCCCCCCCAACTCCCACCCCCACCCTCCTGCCCCACCAAACCCCTACCCGGTAAACCCTTATCCTTCAGACAGCTCCAAGCTGGAAACAAGCACACGAAGAGAGAAGTGACATTACTAAGCAGTTGTTATTTATGAAGGCGCCGGTGATATTCAACCTTTAATCTGATGAATGCACCCTTTATGTCAGCGCTATCTTTCTTTGAGCCTTTGCATTCTGGTCTACTTTGACTTTTGACCTTGTCGTCACTGTCTTTCATTTGATATTTCCTGAACATTTGTCAGCACGTAAAAACGGGTCTTTTGAAGACGCACGGGAAAATGTCTCCAATCAAATGTGTCTCGGGATTAATTCTACATTATCAATTTTCATGTATATCAGGATTAATTCTACATTTATTAATGTTCATGTTTATTATGATTAATTCTAGAATTATGAATGCTAACCTTGTTTTTTCAACGATATTAGGCTGCGGCTATTCGGACCCGGGTCCCTTTAGGCTAAATGGTATTCGCATGTCATTTGGGGTAGTTTATTTTAGTTAAACTGAAGAAGTAAGTTTACAAACATATATTCCATTCAATAATCTTTCATTTGATGCCAAATTGTGTCTTACAAACCCAATAATAATGTTTTTAATATTTTTTTTTAATCCCAACCTCTTAACTACTGATACCCGGGTCCTTATAGCCACTTCGTATATATTATGACTAACTCTTAATATGTTTTCATGCTTATCCTGCGTGTGTAGGTTACCTACCATTATTTAAAAACCTCTCCCAGGTTGAAAACTTTAAATTCAAATCCTTCATGGTGGAATAGTACAGAATGCATGACGCAACAGCCAGCAACAGTGACGTCACTAGCATCGTTTTCACCCTCACTGACTTAAACATCTGCTTGGGTTTACCTTTAGATGAAAACAAACCCATTATAAATCCTACAAATATAATGTCTACTAAACATATACTACTGACTTAACAATAATACTTGCTTAACATATACTACTTACTTAACATAATACTTACTTAACATATGCTGCGAGCTGAACACAGGCCATTCACTTAATATATGCTACATACTAAACATATACTAAATACTTAACATATATTGTGTACCAAAAGAAAAATGTCTACTATAAATATTATAAAAATACTGTGCAAAGAGTTGTACAATATTTTAGTAAGAAGGATATTTTAGACTATTGTATAAAAATCCCAATGAATGTCATCCTTAAGTACCTGACATTAGTCAAAGGGTTATTAACAAAAAGACTTCTTACAGGAAGCAATATCCGACCAATGTCTACAAAGGTGCTTCTCAAACTTAATAAATTAACTTAATGAAAGTTATCTATATTTTAAGTAAGATTCCTTCTTTTTAAAAAAAAAAAAAAAGAAAAAATCAAAGTAACCAGAGAAAAGAGTTTAAAAAGTGAAATTTATTACAAGCTGTTTTGTGTGCTAAGACATTTTTTTTTCAGTTGTACGTTTGCTTACCTGTGTGTGTGTGTGTGCTTTGGGGGAGGGGGGTTGTTCGTTTGTGAACATGGAGCTTTTCATCTCCTTCCAAATGCCGGTCATACTATTGTACTTTAGTCATTTTATTAATGTGACTTGGGATACAACAGTCATCTCACGCAGTTTGCAAAATAGGACAACTTGAGACCGGAGACAAATCTATCATGACTATCCAGCTTGTTAAACTCTTTTTACGTCAAAGTGCAGCTAAGAATAGACATGGTGGAGTTAAGAGTAGACACGTTGGGGCTAAGGGTAGACGCGGTGGAGCTAAGAGTAGACACGGTGGAGCTAAGAGTAGACACGTTAGAGCTAATGGTATACGCGGTGGAGCTAAGAGTAAACACGTGGAGCTAAGAGTGGGCTGGGTGGAGCTAAGAGTATACACAGTGGAGCTAAGAGTAGACACTGTGTAACTAAGAGTAAACACAGTTGAGCTAAGAGTAGACACGGTTGAGCTAAGAGTAGAAACGGTGGAGTTAAGAGTAAACACGGTGGAGCTAATAGTGGACACGGTGGAGCTAAAATTCGACAAGGTGGAGCTAAGAGTAGACACGGTGGATATAAAAGTGGACACGGTGGAGCCAAGAGTAGACATGAATAGGAACTTGCCGTATTTCAGAAGATTTATTACATAAGATAGTCCCACATAGTTGAAACCATAGGTTCTATGACACAAGATAGTCCCAGATAGTTGAAACCATTGGTCCCATGCCGCAATATAGTCTCACATAGTTGAAACCATAGATTCCATGCCACAAGATAGTCCCACTTAGTTTAAACCATAGGTTCTATACCACAAGATAGTCCCACCTAGTTGAAACCATAGGTCACATGACGCAAGATAGTCCCAGATAGTTGCTCCGGCTTGATCAGTCAATAAGGGACGTCCCTTCAATGTTGGAAGTGGATTCTCCAGGTCTTTCCTTCGCGGCCTCTCAGGACGGAAGCGAAAGTGGACGTCACAGCAGCGCGTTGCCGAATAGCTGTTCCATTTTACATTGTGATACGTCTGGACTTCCCAACGATGTGTCTGTCGTTTGTGTTAAGTCCTTTCATCAGGCGGTCCTATTGTTGCAGACTAACGGTTTGGTTTTTGCTGATGGTTATTTGGCGGAGTTCTTGGAATTCTGGCCTTGGGGAAATAATCCTCAATCCAGCTGCAAAGGAGCGGTGAATTCTCGCTCTACGGCAATACAGATATATGACAACCAGGCTGTACGTGAAATGATATAAGAAAAATGAGGGAGCAATTTTCGTATTGTCATAAGCTTACATATTCCTTTCCAACAACAATGAATTCAGATCGAGGCTTTGCAGGAGAAAGGAGCTTTAAGCGCATGCATCCAATGTGTGGAAAACCTTATTCGAATTTACCATCGGCGCACGCAAGCATGTATGGCTAGTGTTTGTGTTATGCAATGTTAGGCAAAGAATTTTCTCAATCCTAATTACACAGTGAATAATAAAAGAAGGCAGGTAAGTATATACTATATCCCAACAACTAGCGTTGGATGACAAATATCTAAAATAGAGACTGACCGAATTTTTGCTTCCGTTTCAGTTTCGGAGCCGAAAGTTGCCGTTTTATCACTTTCGGCCTAGTTTCGGTTTCGGCCGAAACTGAAAAGTTAAATTTCGTTTTAATTTCGGTTTCAGTCGAAACTGAATTTAACTTTCGGTCTAGTTTCGGTTTTGGCCAAAAGCGATTTAGACTACTTTCGGCCATATGGCCGAAAGTGACTGAGGTTTACGATTATTTACTAGAAGTCAGACTGTCTGCCGGCAATCCGATTTTCATTATTGCTCGACGTCTTTCAGTCATCGTATTTTATATGATTAATTCTAGGAACCCTAGGTTAATTCAGTTCCTGTATTTCATTTTGATTTATCATTATCATGCTCATCAATGTTGTTATAGGCAAAGGTGAAAAATATTTAATAATTCAAGGAATTGGTAATATTTCCATTATTAATTTTGCTTTATTTTTTTTTTAAATTAAGGAAACTTTGGCTTTTTCAATTTATTAATTTCTTGAAATTCATCCTAATTATCTCATAAACATTGTTATTGACGAAATAGCACGCGTTTGCATGTATCCCGGGTTCGTAACATAATTACGTAGTGGGCCTACTGCCGACCTGTTTACTTTTATGATTTTGGCGACAAGTCACATGTATTTTGCAATTCTCAGTCGAGACCCGCCAGAACAACAATTTTAAGAAACACGGTTTAAAAAAAAAATTCCCCGCAAATGGGAGTTAGGGAGGTTGGTCACCGAACGAAATAATGACGTCACCAGCACGGAAAGACTAGTGTGTTGGTACGAGGCTAAATATTAATACAGCGACATCTTGCCAGCTACTTATGAAAATACAAAGCATTTGTATGACGAAAACCGCGTAACATTGTGATGATATTTTTATGGCTTTAATAAATGATGTTTATGTGACTATTGACTTTTTTTTTTGCTGGCATCCGTCCGTCTCAATTTGACGATGGAGTGGGCTTCGGGGGACTAAATCCACATGGCCACATCCACATTGACTCTATTAGAGCCAAAATAATTATTGTAAGTAGTATCAGGTCTAATTGCGTCCTGTGACTTGGTGAGTGATGGCGTGGGACCACACAACTAACTCACTCCGGGACTTGGTGAGTGATGGCGTGGGACCACACAACTAACTCACTCCGGGACTTGGTGAGTGATGCTAATTATAGTATAAAAGCAACGGGCACTCAATGGTCTATTTCTCATGAATTTTGCCATGCTCCCTCCCCACCCCCGGTCCTAATTTTGTCTTACCATACTACTTAAAAAAGAAATACATTTTAAAGAGATTTAAATTACTTTTAAATTGAAATGGTAAAAGTCAAAGTATTCATTCGATGTTTATTCATGTTCACGATGATCTCATTTTTATGAAAAGAATGTAAATATTGATACCTTACCCCATCTATTTATGTAGAATTTATGCATGGACGAATTTCAAAATATATAAATATTTTCAAAATGTATAAATATTTTGCTTACTGCTTCTGCTTCGGTTTCGGCCGAAAGTCAACTTGAACCTTTTTAAGTCATTTTTTACTTTCAGCCTATTTTCGGCTTCAGCCGAAATTAGGAAATCACTTTCGGTCGCTCTCTAATCTATGGTCCGATTTTTTTCTTCTATTTTATACGACGTGTTATGGTGCCTTAAATTTCTGTATAGTATTTTATCTGTAATTTCCAAACTAATCTCCCCTTGTTTAGTGACCTCACTATTTAGTCTCTTGGCTTTTAGCCAAAGTTAATCGAGGCTTTTGTCTTCCCGCTGTTCACCAGCTATATTTAGCTCCCCTTCTAAATGAGGTCCTATTTGTTTCTGATCGCCCTGGTTTTGACTCGTTTGTTAAGGCTTTCCTCGCTTGCGCACGGGTGTGACTGCTGACGCATGTACTGTTCGAGTCATTGTTGGCGTAACATTTCCAATGATCAGATCTGCAACTTGACTGTCAATAAGAGCGGCCAAATAAGTCCCGGTCAGATACCGTGTCTCTACAACCATAAGAGCGGTCTTGGCGGTTCTCATTGATTCCTCTATAAGTCTCAGACTGTAAGTCTGCCTTGTTATCTTATCTTTTGGTACTCAACTACTTCTACACACAACTATGGTACATCCTGTGTCTCTAAAAGTTTTCCGCGCTCTATCTTTAAAGTTCCCACTGAGTTATTACAGATATTCTCAAAGTTAGTTACTTTTTGTACTTCGAAATTTTGTGAATCCCCTTTCCTGAACTGCTTTCTATTGTGTTACCTTGTATTCTTTTTTAGTCACCATATGGTTGGTCTCTGTTTGTATTGAAAAAGTTCCTATTGGCATATTTGTCAGGTTGACCTCTTTGGTTGTATCCACGCCTTATTTGACCACTACTCCTATTGGACAATAATTGGGTGCATGATTTTTCTCCACAGTTTTGACAGATTGAAAGGTTAACTTCATAATTAGTTATAATTTTATTTTTTTGCTTCAATTGTCCACCGTCGCATCCCCTCCTTCAACGTAAGGTTTTGGTTGGGGTTTAGATAGAGTGAGACAGCCCTGAGTGTTTATTTTTAGCGTGTCTATGTGTTTAAGTATATCTTCGCAGTTGTTAGGTTTGTTAGCAAGACAAATTGTCTGCTTTCCTTTTTCAAATAAATGAAAGGACTGCTTTGTTATATTTTCATTTCTATTGTTGGCTGAGGAAGGCTTTATGCCGAAACGTCCTTGTTTTTTGTCCTGTTATCTTATTTCAAGCTTCCACATACCTCGTTTCGCTATTTCCTTTTTCAGATGTGTTAAAATTTGATTCTGGCACATAAAGTCGCATAACCCCTCATAATTTCTCTCCGTTCCACTGAAGTTTACCCAATTCTCTAAGTTTCTGTTGAGGTCTGAGTGAAATTGTCTAACATTATCGCTGATAGGAATTAGCGTGTTCGTACTATTTCTGTACTGTTCACTGTGGGACTCCGCTTGTGTTAGTAACTGTCTTTTCACTGTCTCTTAATCAGTTTCTATGTATCTAATGCTGTTTTTCGTAAGGAACTCATGTAGGGAGGGGGTCATTTTTAACCGCAGTTCCTGGACCTATTCTCTGGTTGGGATACCACATTTTTGCTACATCTTGAAATGAGAAAAGGTAGCTGTTTAAATCGAGTATCCCATCATAGCTTTGTAAGCTTTTGTTTAGTTGTTGATATTTGTGACCCCTATCGCTGTCCTGAGCAGGACGAGTCCTCCCCTCTGTTTCTGCTCTCATTCTTTCGATTCTCTCATGTGATTCTCTATCTAATTGTTCCTTAATATTTAATATATCACTCTCTGCTGCTCTTTCCTCCCTTTCTAGACTATCTAATTTGTCTATGGCATACTTTATAACCTCTTTCCCTTCTAATCCTAACGCCATCGCCTCCTGCTGAATGTCTTCTATCGTCTTCATTTTCCCGTTAATATTCCTATCGTACCAACCCCACTTTCAATAAGTACAATTCAAAACACAAAAATCTAACTGTACAATTTCTGGTTTCAAAATTATCATCATACGACAACACAATATCTCTAATTAAGTTAATTACCCGGTATTGTCTGTAGTTAACTTGCTACGGACAGCAAAATAGTAGTGGTGATGTCCAGTAAAGCGGTAAACCTCTCGGGTACAGGAGACTAACGGGTACAGGAACAGTTACAGGCAACAGCAGGAACAGGAAACCGGTACAGAATTAACATGTACAGGCAACATTAAGTACAGCGGCAGCAGCGGGTCACAGCAGGTACGAGAATAGTTACAGGAACAGGTACAGCGGCAGCAGCTGGTAATTCTCTCAGCTGCGTACAGGAAACATCTGGATCAGCAGGTACAGTGATAGCGGTTACAGGAACATCGGTTACCGGAGCAGCTACAGGTACAGCGGCAGCAGCGACGCCCTGGTGTAATGGGTACAGTAAACTGCCGGTACACAGTCCAGAAGGTCAAGGATTCAGCTCCGACTGCGGGCCCCCATATCAAATATTCTCGTGGCTGAATATTTGGGCGAAGTCTAGGTAGTATATAATTCCATTACACTCTCTCTCTCTCTCAGATAGTTCAGTGTACTACACCCTACTTTATTGTATGCTATCAATAAATCCACGACCTCTCAATCAAAAGTCCTCTCGCACTCTAACACCGTGAACCTCAAAATAAGACTCAGACCCCGTGAATGTAAGACCCCGACTCAACAGATTCCCTCCCCTTTTATATCCATATTCCATTCACTCGTCCACTCCAACTATCATTCGCCCGTGACATGAAAATAGTTCACTCTCGCCCCCAAGCCACGTTCATCCCCACCCCCAAACAAACACACTACAGCTGACTTCATGACCATGACAACTCCCATACAATGTACCCAAGGCAGTGAATCTGAATCTCATACAATTTACCCAAAGCAGTCAATCTGAATATTATACAATTTACCCAAGGCAGTCAATCTGAATCTCATACAATTTACCCAAGGCAGTGAATCTGAATCTCATACAATTTACCCATGACATTCAATCTGAATATCATACAATTTACCCAAGACAGTCAATCTGAATCTCATACAATTTACCCAAGGGGATGAACTCTCCCCACCCCTCAATATTTTTTTCTTTGCAGTGTCACTTTGACCATCAGTAATCTATAAACGTCTTAACTTTTTGTTTAGCCAACCAAGCCTATTGGGACATCCCAGTTTACCATCCATATTAGATCAGGATTAACTTGAAAATAGTCAATTTACCATTTTACTTTGCAATGCATTTTTAAAACTCTTAGAACTGTACAACCCGGTTGTTATTGCTTCATGTAATATGTAACATCAAAATCCCTTCTGTACCCGCGGATCGGATAAGCCGAAGTTGTTGACCAGAAGGACCCCTCGGGTCGTATTCTTGTAACCCCTGGCCTAGACCCCAACACTGACCCGAACTTAAAAAACCATGTCATCTTGCCCTAGGAACGATGGAAATTGAACTTCGGGAAGCTAGGTAAAAGGGGCATTACATTAGAGATGTATGGCACAGCCTAACAGCAGAAGATGGTTGCCCGGTGTGTTCAACGGATGCCATAAAGAGTGGTAATCTCGCTCCATCCCACCAACTCCAGGGATATTGTTTGGCATCAGGCTGACGTGGGTTGGATTTTGAAATCATCGCTTGGTGAGTTTACGTTGGAAGCTTGGCATCTAGCGTATGGTTTTGTTGTTTTATCCATGAGGCACTGAGAACGTTATTTAATACAAACCAAAGCGGTTATTTCACGTTATACATTTAGCTTAGTGTATCATAACACAGTCATATCACAAGGTTAGAGTGATTACTGGACCACTCTACTTCCCAGCACATGTTATCCCAATTCTGTAGGTTATTGAGATCGGTTACTCTAGTACAAAAGTTCTCGTGCGATTTTAAGACGCGAGCCCATTGATATAGAAGGACGCTGACCAACGATCGCCATGTATTCAAAAGGGTGCATTCCGGTCAATGAAACCATGGCAAAACTAGGTTGTTCTGTTTAATATCCTTGGATAAAAGACAAAAACATGTTTAATGCCATGAAAAAAAATGTTACTCAAATTTAAGAACACAGCTTTAAGAAACAAACAAACAAACAAAAACTTTTTAAAAAGCACTGTGTCTCTTTGTTTATTGTTTCAGCAGACGACCTCACAGAAATTCCATTGCAACCACATTTGAGTTCACATTTGCACATGGGGGTGAGAACCTGTGCGCTAGTTACTCAATTAAACCTTGCTGTTACAGTATTAAACTACCTTTATATTGTGTAGTGTTTGTTTTTATTACTTTAATTATCTTTGACAGTCGCCCCTTTTGAGATGTGACAAAAATGCGCTGTGTGACGAACTCGAAACTAAAGTTTGCAGCCTATAAAGAGCGCTAAACTCAGCAAAGTGTCAAGTTGTTTTCTACAGACGGTCATATCCGATATTTGTTAAAAAGGCATAATACTGTTTTAGCTAGTTATCGCTTACTAGTTCCAAGCATTGAGAAATTAATCTCTAGAAGCAAGCGACTAATCTCTCAACAAACCTTAACGTCTTTTTTTCTTAAATTAAAATTATAAAACATTAAGCAGTTTTGAAAACACACTTTTATAGTTTAATTCAGTTTATAATTCATAGATGTGATTTCTGAGGACTAAAGTCATTTTAACCCATTTTGTCAGTGTTTCTAAACTGTTTGTCATAATGGGAACGATGAGAACCCCTGTTTTCAAAACTGTTTGTCGCATTGGGACGCCAAGGATTCTCTGTGGTGACCTGTGTGCTGAAACAGTAGCTTCAATTATATTGATTTTACGGCCATTTTAATTTTCAATCGGCGTCCTAAATTTATAAGACTTTCATGATGCTCCCATTGAACTTTTAAGTAAGAGTACTGTTATCAACGTTGTTGTTTTGTTGTTTTTTGTTGTTTTGTTTGTTTTTTTTGCTCCAAATGAAAACCAAACGAGAAACAGATTTAATGTTGTGAAGGGTAGGAGGTTGACAGTTACATCAACTCTACCGTGAGTTAAACCAAAGTAGGAACAGGGTAAATGTTGTGAGGCGCACAGTTGCATGAACACAACCGCAAGTGTTGAGGCTTGCTAAACAGATTAGAGTGACAATGTCATTAAATAATAACTTAGAGTGACAATGTCATTAAATAGTAACTTAGAGTGACAATGTCATTAAATAGTAACTTAGAGTGACAATGTTATTAAATAGTAACTTAGAGTGACAATGTCATTAAATAATAACTTAGAGTGACAATGTCATTAAATAGTAACTATGTCGTAACTTAAAATTATTTTGAGTTATATTATTTCTAAAAAAATATTTTGTTGTTGTGTTTTCTTTTATCGTGTTTAAAAAGTTTTTGTTTTTGCAATGTATGGGTGTTGTAGGTCACCGTGTTTCTATAACATGAGAACCAACCCAGTAATAAAATGAGTACGTTTCTCTGTACATGACAACCAGCTAAAGAGCTAAATGCAACTCTCTGTACCTGACAACCATACTAGGTACAACTCTGTGATGGCTGACCGACCGAATTTCAGCTTCGACACCGTTTTCGGCCCCGAAAGTAGCCATTTGATCACTTTCGGGCTAATTTTGATTTCGGTCATCTACCAGAGGTCAGACTGTCTGTCTCTAGGCTGGCAATCCGATATCCATTATTGCTCGACGTCTTGCTGTCATCGTATGTTATATGAATAATACCCTGCGAAAACTACTCACAGCTGCATGATGACCTACTTGTCCTTTATTTCCAAAAAATTAAATTTTTACTAAGCCTAGGCAAATGTAAACAGTTTTGTGGAAGAAAAGCTGGTGGAATGGTATAATTTTATATCATTATTTTTGTTTTAATTTTTGAACAACAAAAATTTGGAACCCTAGGTTTATTCAATTCCTTCATGTGTGCGAATTCATTTTGATTTATCATTATCATGATCATCAATTTTGTAATAGGCAAAGGTGAATAATACTGCACAATCCTAGGGAATGGTAATATGTCTCCTATTTTTTTTTATCAATTTTTTTTTTAAATTAAGGAAACACAGATTTTTTCAATTCATTCATCTCTTGAAATTCATCATTACCATGCTCATAAACATTGTTATTGACGAAATAACAAGTGTATGCATGTATCAGTGCCTTGTAATGTAATTATGTAGTAGGTCTACTGCAGACCTGTTTAATTTTATGATTTAGGTGACCAATTTAGATGTCTTGTCGAGACCCGTCAGAAGAACTATTTTAAGACAACCGGTTAAAAAATAATAATTTCCCCCACCAAGGGAGGTGAGGGTAGTAGTCACCGAACGAAATAATTACGTCACCAGCACCGTAAGACTGATGTGTTGGTACTAGGCTAAATATTAATAAAGTGATATCTTACCAGCTATTTATGAAAACACAAAGCATTAGTACGACCAAAATCGCGAAACATTTTGGTGATATTTTTATTGCCTTAACAACTGATATTTAAGTGACAATTAACTTTATTAAAGCCAAAATATTTATTATAGCTTTAAGTTATAGATTGTAATTATATTATAAAAGAAAAAGGCACTCAAGGGTCTTTTTTGCATGAATTTTGCTTCATACCCCACCCCAATCCAAATTTTTTATAAATATAGTAATAAAAAATTATTTATTATTGCTTTAAGTTATAGATTGTAATTATAATATAAAAGAAAAAGGAATTAAAGGTTCTTTTTTGGATGAATTTTTCGACCCCCCCCCCCGATCCAAATTTTCTCTAAATATAGTACTTAAAAAATTTTAAAGAAATTTAAATTACAATTAATTAATACAACAAAAGCCAAAGTACTCATTAAATGTTTATTAACATTCACGATGATCTATTTAAAAAAAAAAAAAGAATGTAAATATTGATTCTTTCCACCATTATTTTTTGATGTATGTAGAATGTATGCGTGGACAAATTTCAAATACCTAAATATTTCAAGATTGGCTTCGGCTTCGGTTAAGGCCGAAACCAAAAAGTTAAATTTCGGTTTAATTTCGGCTTCGGCAAAACTGCAATGTTAATTTTGATTTTGGCCGTAAGTAGTTTTTTTTAAATTTCGGCCTACTTTCGGTTACAGCCGAAATCAGAAAATAACTTTCGGTCACTTTCTATTGACAACCAACTATTTATAAGTACATCTCACAGACGAATATGATGGATACAAAATTCATTATCATTATTGATTAGTGATGTTTGATGAAATCGGTAAATAAGTAACTAGGTTAGTTAAAATCGGTCCATTACTAACTACGTTAGCTGACATATGAAAAAAAAATAGCTTAGATCTTAGATGAAATCGGTAAATTACTAACGAGGTTATTTGAAATCGGTACATTACTAAATAGGTTAGATGAAATCAGTAAATTACTAACTAGGTTAGATGAAATCAGTACATTACTAACTAGATTAGATGAAATCAGTACATTACTAACTAAGTTAGATGAAATCAGTACATTACTAACTAGGTTGGATGAAATCAGCACATTACTAACTAGGTTGGATGAAATCAGCACATTACCAACTAAGCTAAATAAAATTGGTACATTATTAATTAAGTTAAATGAAATCGGTATATTAATAACTAAGTTAAATGAAATCGGTACATTAGTAACTCTAACGAATTTAGATGAAATCGGTACATAAATAACTAGGTTAGATGAAATTGGTACATTATTAGGTTAGATGAAATCGGTAAAATATAGTTACGTTAGAAGAAATTGGTGAATTACTAATTAAGTTAGAATGAAATAGGTAAATTACTAACTAGGTTAGATGAAATTGGTACATTACTAACTTGGTGGGATGAAATCGATAAATTACTAACTAGGTTAGATGAAATCGGTACATTACTAACTTGGTGGGATGAAATCGATAAATTACTAACGAATTTAGATGAAATCGGTACATAAATAACTAGGTTAGATGAAATTGGTACATTATTAAGTTAGATGAAATCGGTACATTACTAACTCAGTGGGATGAAATCGATAAATTACTAACGAATTTAGATGAAATCGGTACATAAATAACTAGGTTAGATGAAATTGGTACATTATTAAGTAAGATGAAATCGGTAAAATACTAGTTACGTTAGAAGAAATTGGTGAATTACTAATTAAGTTATAATGAAATAGGTAAATTACTAACTAGGTTAGATGACATCGGTACATTACTAACTACGTTTGATGAAATTGGTACATTACTAACTTGGTGGGATGAAATCGATAAATTACTAACTAGGTTAGATGAAATCGGTACATTACTAACTTGATGGGATGAAATCGATAAATTACTAACTAGGTTAGATGAAATCGGTACATTACTAACTTGATGGGATGAAATCGATAAATTACTAACTAGGTTAGATGAAATCGGTACATTTTTAAAGAGGTTAAAAGAAAAATTACATAATTTATTTTCCGTAACGCTAACCGAAATAGTAATATCTTACACTGTTTGTATGAACGACACGATAGGTTTAGATTGAAACAAACATTTAACAGTCGTCAACTCACTTAGACTCTATTTATTTGTGCAACAAACAGAGTTTATCTAAAACATAGATTAACCAAACATAATGATGTATTAGAAGGAAACCAACAGCAATGAGATAATCTGGCCAACCGATGTGTACCGATAAAGGACGCGGATTTGGGAAGGGGGGGGGGGGGGGATACGTCAACATGACTTGTTGTCACGTCACGTGATCAAATGAAAATACAGATCAACAAAATAAAAAAAACACGGTTTTTTTTTCGTTTGTTGCCTTGAGGTCTACATTTGTTCCTAGTGTTTTTTTGTTTGAACATGGTGTTATTTTGTGTGTTCCTCGTGTTATTTTGGTCTGATCCTGTTGTTATTTTGTCTGTTCCTCTGTTATTTTTTTCTGTTCCTCGTGTCATTTTGTCTGATCCTCGTGTTATTTTGTCTGTTCCTGGTGTTGTTTTGGCTGCTGTTTTCGAAAATAATAACAAACATTAATATTTAAGTGGAAAATATATGTATAAATAATTACCCTTACTTTGTGTGTGTATAAAGAAATATGTTGACTCCATTTGTATCATTCACATTGCCCTTAAATTGTAAAGTTCAATGGAAAAATTGCTTTGTTCTGATTTATTAACTAGTCTTATTATTTGAAAAACATTGAGATGGCAGATCATGAGCTTGTTGGACTGCATGAAGTTTAATTTCTAAAGCATTCAGCCTGGTCAGTTATATCATCAGGATATAGATTTTAATTTCAAAGTGTCGGTAATTCGTACAAAGTTTGAAGACAGAAAAGAAGATTTATAGGTTATTTGGTGCCTGGCTTGGAGATCATCATAAGCCATGGGCTGCCCATGTCAAATGAAAAACTTGTAGGCAGCATTTCCTCCAGTCAACGAAATTTAGCTTTCAAAATTAGGGAAAAGACAAGAACTTATTATTGTGCATCGACATCAGAAACTTTATGAAGCACATTTTGCGCTTCAAAATACAACTGAAGTGTCTGACGTCTCTTCAAGGACAGACAAAATAGTTTAAAATGTGTTCTTTTAATAAATGGAAAAAATTGGACTCTTTTCTGATCGGTCAAACCCTAGAATGGAAGCAGAGTACAAGAACGTCTCCAAAGTCATTGGAACAAAATAAATCATTGGCTGATTTGTGGAGACTTTAAAATGATTTTCTCCCTGGTTTAAAAAGTGGCTACACAGGTGTCCTTGCCTCTCATTGGTTCACAAAGTGGCTACACGGGTATCCTTGCTTCTAATGTCTTTTAGGAGATTAGATTCAAAAATAATAATTTAGTAAGTAAGATTGGCCTTATGGTGGTCGAGGGGTACATGTAAACAATGAAGCTTTAATTCATTCAACTATATAGCCTGTCTGATCAAACGGTTTGTAAAGTATGAAGGCTCAATAAAGCATTCAATGCACATCGAGTATAGACTTATCACAGGGAAATTGAATGCTTGAATGTTGATGGTTAGCGTAACCAATGTTACTTTATGGCATACATGTAAACAATGTAACTTCTGGCATACATCTAGCCAGTGTAAATGATGTCCTAGATGTAAATTTTGTCCTCTCATTTGTTATATATATCTATAAATATTGTTGTTGTTGATGAATACACCACCACTTGTTGAAATAAAATGTCAAATCGAGGAATACACATAGAGTCTACATCACTTTATTTCTTGAAATACAACCTGACATATAACATTGGAATAACAATATAATTCAGCTCCAATCCAAAAAATCAATATGGGATCAGCAGTAACAATCCACTAGATAAAGAATATGATTGTGTACTAAAATGTTATGTGTCCACAGACAATCGCTTCATACAAACTCTCTCTCTCTCTCTCTCTCTCTCTCTCTCTCTCTCGCTCTCTCTCTCTCTCTCTCTCTCTCTCTCTCTTTCTATTTTTTTATCTCTCTCTTTTTTTTTTAACAATATAATTCAGCTCCAATCCAAAAAATCAATATGGGATCAGCAGTAACAATCCACTAGATAAAGAATATGATTGTGTACTAAAATGTTATGTGTCCACAGACACTCGCTTCATACAAACTCTCTCTCTCTCTCTCTCTCTCTCTCTCTCTCTCTCGCTCTCTCTCTCTCTCTCTCTCTCTCTCTCTCTTTGAATATTCTAAGATCACTCTTTTTTTATATGCGCGCCTATATGGTTGACAAAAATAATTAATAATTATTAATTAATAATTCATTGGTGGTATTAATGCGCACACTAATGTCTTTGTTGAGTTTTACTCTGTGCTCAACAATCACTGGAAATGTTCAATACTCTTTGGAGGTCGAGATCACTCTCTGAGGACCTCGGCCATCACTCTCTGAGGACCTCGGCCATGATTCTCGCGGCGCGCCTCATCTGATGGGCATCGCCGTAGAGAAGTTCAATAAGGCAGGCTTCAGGGTCCTCTCCGTGAGCCCCCACCCCACTACTCGGACACGTGGCCACCAAGTGAGCCACTGTCTCTTCTTCTAGTCCACATAGACGGCAATTTAGTTCCCTTCTGTTGTCCAATCGGTGGAGGTAGCTGCGCATCGCGCAGTGCCCAGTCCTCATTTGGGTGACGAGGCTTTGCTCTCCACGTCTAAGTTCCCACCAGGAGTCGCTCTTGCCAGGACGCTGCATTGTCCTGTGGAGTTGTTGTCATGTGGCTCCAGTATTCCACATTCTGTGCCATTTGTTCTGAAAATGGTCTTTTAACCAAGCGGTGACTCCCAGCTGAGTCATTGGTTTGTCGGGTTGGGTCTGGGCCGCACCTTCTTTGGCAAGGAACTCTGCCCTGTTTAGGAAGCGACGCCTCTAAGTGCGACGCGATAAACTGTAGAACTACCTTAGAGTCTTTCGCATGTATATTGCCAACTGTCTCCAAAATGGTTGTGACCATCCCGTCCCCGTCGAGCCCCTCCCCACATGGTCGAGAGCTGAGCGTGAGTCGGTGAAGACCACTGCGTCCGGGAAAAACTTTCTTTTAGCTAGGCGTTGGTGGACCCTTTTTAGAGCTACCAGTATCGCCACGATTTCTGCATCGAGGCTCGTTCTATTTCCTCCGCTTGGGCCAGATAGCTCCTCGGGTAGAGCTATCTCTGCGGGATACTGGATAAGGACATCATAGCCACTGCGTTTTTCCCTCGCAAAGCACGAGCCGTCTGTGAAGACTTTGACCAGATTGTCCGGGTAGGCGTAAATCGTGTTTCGCGCAGCCTCTGGTGGTTCTGGTTGAGGACTGGTCTTGTCGGCTTTAGCGGTCGCCATGTCTAGTCGCATGTCTGGTCGAGATAGGCTTTTGTGAGGGCCCCGCGCGGGGATCACCTTAACCTTCTCCCTGTTTCCGGGTAAAATAGCGTCTTTTTCAAGACTATGCACCGTGTCCATGAAGGATGGTCTCTTCAGTGTGGACTTTTTTACCCAATTGTTCTGGAGTTGGAAACAGGGTTCTTCTCGATCCATACGGTGGTAACGTTCCACCGTCGTAAGGACTGCCTTTTCCCGCCTGACCTCGAGCGTCTCGACATTTGACAGGACTTCCACTACCGCCGTGGGTGTTGTGCGTGTCGCCCCGCATACAAACCTTAGAGCTCGGTTTTGGATGCGGACCAGTTCCTCCAGAGCCGTACGGCTCGGGAAGGTCTGGACAGGCAAGCTATAGTCCATAACCCCTCTCACACTACCGAGATAGAGCGATCTCAGTAATCTTGCGTCCGCGCTCCAACTCGCGCAAGCCAGCTTTTTCACCAGTCCTAGTTTTTGGGAAGTTTTAGCGCACAGTTCGTGTATATGGTGGTGAAGCCGGAGTTTTTGGTCCAACTTCACGCCCAAATTAACTGGAGTCCTTTCCCATACTAAATTTTTTTCCATTTATGGAGAGTTTTATGTCGACCTTAAGCGCCCTTCTTCCATTCGTGAACTTGGAGTAAACCGTCTTATCTGTGTTCACAACCATCTTCCACTTCCTCGCATACTCAACAATCACTAAATGCCATGATCTTACTGTAAACATTTCAGAGAAAGTATGAATGAGCCAACTCTATTAAAAACCAATGAATGGAATTGAATAATGTTCCCGGTATTTATTTATTCTTGTGCGAAAAAAAGAAGAAAAAAAACGTTATTGCAATCATTGAGATTGGTGTCCAGAGATCCTGGAAGACCCTGTCATATGAAGTAAAACGAAAGGAACTTTAGTTGCGTAGAATAATAAAACAAAGTCTCCAGTAAATATGTTTATGATGGTAGAAAAGAAGCACATTTTCATGTGTCCAAAGGCGTGTCTAGGGTTAGGGCCGCCAGGGGCAGGCCAAGACTTTTGCAGTTCCTTCTCAAAGAAACCAACTCATTAGTTTGACGAAAATTCCTCCCCTCCATATAAAGAGAAAAACAACATACCACCAGAAGGTTCTAGGGGCGAACCTAAGCTGGGGCTAAAACCAAACCCTCAGGGGGGGGGGGGGCCCCTCTACCAGAAGGAATTTTCGGGGCGACGAAATAAAGCTGTCCCTGGGCGGCAAAATTCCTAAATTCGGTGCTGATGGATGTCCTGTCCCCACTGGGGCCAAAACCCAGCCCCGGGGGGGGGGGGGGGGCTCCTCTACCAGAAGGAATTTTCGGGGCGACGAAATAAAGCTGTCCCTGGGCGTCAAAATTCCTAAATTCGGTGCTGATGGATGTCCTGTCCCCACACTCCCCTGAACCCATGAAATACTATCCCTTCTGTCTCACGGAAAAATTACCTGAAAGAAACTGGTCAAAACACATAGGCCAAAGTAGGCCATAATGCTTTTCATAACATTACATGAATAGTAGGCAATAGACAGAGTCCTGCCGAGGAAGACTGTTTTGCCGCCTTGGTCTGTGTGGCGAACATGGGATTTACCATTTTTTCACATCAATATTAAGGGTCTACCTTAAGACGATTTTTCTGCCCTCTGATTTGGCGCCAGTGGTGATTGGCCCTCTCGCCCCAAGGCCGGCGCTAGGGAATGGCGAAGTGGGTGACTACCCAAGGCCCCGCAAACGCGGGCCCCGAGCGTTGCCGTAGTATATTTATAATATACCTAACCCTACTAACAGTTCCTAATTCAGTCAACACAATATTCTGAATTATTAGATAGTCCAATGGTCTGAAGGTCAGTCTGGCTGCCATACTATCCCTTGGAGATGAATCTCGAAAAGACCTCTGGGCGTATGTTACGCAGACGAAAGGGGATTATCAGGGAATTTTATGCTGCACATAGACCCGTTAACCTTTTGTTCAGCCTTCATCACACGATAAGAAGACGAATGATATTTACTATGATACGACTATAACGTGTCTTAATATCTTATCGGCGGAATATATAACGTCAACGGCCCTGCAAAATTCAATAAGCCCAAAGCCTCGCACCCTCCTAGCGCCGGCCCTGCTCACCCCCTCCTTCGCTCGGCCCTGAGGATATATAGGGATAGGGGCCTCATTGCAATATTTCGCCCAGGGGATATAGAGGGATAGGGGCCTCATTGCAATATTTCGCCCAGCGGATATAGAGGGATAGGGGCCTCATTGCAATATTTCGCCCAAGGGATATGAAGGGATAGGGGCCTCATTGCAATACCGTACTTCGCCCAGAGCCCCCGCTGTTGTAAAGAAGGACTTGACAGCAACTGCAAAATCGCTATATTTACATACATATGCAGCGAAAGAACTCATCAAGGAGGAACTGGGGAGAATTCGAGTGAGACAGTGAGACATTTTGAAAAATTAAGATAGGCCTAGTTAAATGCGTTAAGATCCGTCCATAAAGTACTCACACCATTTGACAAATTTTAACCCCCTCCCCTGTCATAATCTGTCACACATATCTTGGACAAGTGCCGGCCTTTAGGGCGTGTGACATGTGCCATCGCACAAGGCGCCGTGGCCTTAGGGGCGCATGGAGCGCCCAGTAAATATTTAAATTCCATTAGTTTATTATAATGAAGTGTGAAGCACCGTAGAAAAACTAAACAGTCTAAACTAATGTTAAAATGCGTATGGTTAGCTAACAAGTATAGCATCATAACATGTGCTCCAAAGCCTACGTCGTAATCGGAAAAGAGCGGAGCCAACAGGGACAGGGAAAGGAGCGTCGAACGGGTTCTTCGCTGGGCGAAAGTTTACCTAAGGCCGGCTTTGCTCAGACCATCCTTCCCGAACGTACGTCACACTTTTTTTTTAAAAAAAAAGGAAATTATACAAAAATATCTAAAACATACTTCACTGCTAAAATTAGACATTACGAAGGGACATCTTCTTTCAGAATATAGGCAACACAACAGAAAGTTAAAAATAACTGTCAATTTCGGCTTTAATACGTAAGATAGAAAATAAATAAATGTGTGACGTCACATACTAAATCTACCCCCCCCCCAAACCAATCCGTGTCACAAACTGTTAAAATCTTTCTTAGACTCCCCCTCTTACCGAGCGTGACGTATATTATGGACAACTGCTTACACGGTTTGGGTGGAAAACTTTGAATAACATTGTTTTTAATTAATAATTCATTAAATATTTGAAATATTAATACGCATCTGGAAATGTAAAAGTAAAAGGACATATTTCTTGATTAGGAAAACAAAAAGCTGAATATCCTTTATTTTTGTTATCATGATTACATTTTTAAAATACCCGTCAAAAGCTATTTTAAACTGTCAAATATACACAACATCGTTATGAATCGTTTGATTTGAAGACTTCTTTCCTAAACTTCCGTAAACTCTGTTGACTATTAAATTGATATTCAAACAGTAAACTGAAGATGTTAGCTTAATTTTTTTAATGCTCTGATGTCTGGAATTTTCTGGCTGACTTAGTAAACCAGGTAAAGGGAGTGTCTGAGAGAGAGATTTGCACTTATGGCGGTAACGAAAACCAGCGGTCGAATGGTCAGTGTGGTCATACTCATACAGGTTATCGAATCATCGCATTGGTCGATTTGACTTGAGGAGGGTACATTGTGTACAGCAGTAGGCACAGCCAGCACACGGTAACTTAACTCAAATGGTCGGCTGGTAATGTGAATAGTATAACACCTCATTCATGTGCAGGTAGTGGTCAGTGGTAGTAGTATTGAAATTTGAATGGGTCAAGTACAGTCAGGACAAGTTGGGTGACTTAGCTGTGTCCACTGTCCAGGTGTGTGAAACACAAAATTTAAGGCAAACACGCACAGGACATGCAGTTGTATAGTGTAAACTGTTATGAAAGATGAATCAATTGGTTTTTATGAAGTGAACCAATTGGTGAGGTATTGGGGTTTATATAATTATATAAATATAATAATATAAATATAAGGTTTAATAGTACTAATAGTAATGTTGAAAAAAAGTAAAATGAATGTCAAATCAAAAAGTGTTATCTAAACATTTATACTTAAACTTGCCAAAGTTAATGGAAGGTATTAGATTGATTGTTTTTTTTGTTGTTTTTTAAAACTGAAACGTTTATGATTATGAATTTTTTAAATGATCATTGATGCTAAACTATTAACTGTTGTATTAGTATTATGTAATATAG
Source organism: Lymnaea stagnalis (assembly GCA_964033795.1). NCBI lineage: Eukaryota > Metazoa > Mollusca > Gastropoda > Lymnaeidae > Lymnaea > Lymnaea stagnalis. The sequence continues at coordinate 996,018 of CAXITT010000214.1, read as the reverse complement.
ATGTGTTGGCGTTGGGTAAAAATAAAGTATCTCGAACTTCAGCTGAGCAACATTGGCAACAATGTATGGAACATATAACAATTTAAAATATTTCTTAGAAGTTGGATGCCCATTGGACATTAGCAAGGTAAGGTTGGATTTTATTCCTCATATTTATGATTGTGAAAGGATTTCAAACTTTCTGTCACATTGTCTCTATCCATTGTTCCATACTTAAATAACAAAAACACTATTATCACTATTTGTAAATTATCTAATGAAGGATGTACAATGAACTAGATGTACATTTCATACAGACAGCATACTCTGTAGGCCTACTCTATGATAACTGGCAACAATAATCTGTGAAAGTTACCAATTTTTTTTTTTTTAAAGTAAATTCTTAAATTATTATTTTTATTTTTTTTTTTAAATCCATGACACTGGTTTTGTGTTGGTCATTTGTGCCAGGGACAATGCAATTATTGCACATCTCATACATGGACCATTAATAGTCTCTAAGAAAGTCCGCCCATCCAGTAGTTTAAGTGATCTGTGTGAGGGGAAGAGTGTATTTAATATTACTACCTGATTTTTTTTATAACAGTTGTCAGCCACAGTTGAATTACCCCTTCACATGACATTACAATTTCCATTACCATTTCTCCACTGGCATTACCCCCTCACTTTGTCATTATATAACAATATGTCTACCATTTCACTTCCTGCATTACCACCTAACCATGAAATTGCAATATACATATCATTTCACCACTTGCATTTACCCCCCCCCCCCCCCCACTGTGCCATGACATTACAATGTGTCTACCAGTCTACCATTTCACCACTGCATCACCCCCTCACGATGCCATTTCATTACAATATCTCAATATGTCTACCATAATGACAATGATTTTGATTTCACCTGTTCATAATAGCATTTAATTGATTTTTTTTAAGTGTGTCAATTTATTTAAAGTAGAACAAATGCTTTAAAAAGAAGAGCAATGGATCCCCAAAAAAAAGCAACACTTCTCAAATATGTAAGTTCCCCTTTCTGTATAACCTTAATTCACTTGTTCATTACATTTTTTAAATGCGGTTTAAAATTTATTGCTAGGAAAGTTAGAGCCAATGCTGTTGTTACGAAGAAAGAATTGCTAAAAATCAAAGCGTGGCCTTTGTTTATGCATTTATTGCTAGGTAAGTTAGAGCCAATGCTGGTGTTACAAAGAAAGAAATGCTAAAAATCAAAGCGTGGCCTTTGTTTATGCATTTATTGCTAGGCAAGTTAGAGCCAATGCTGTTGTTACGAAGAAAGAATTGCTAAAAATCAAAGCGTGGCCTTTGTTTATGCATTTATTGCTAAGCAAGCTAGAGCCAATGCTGGTGTTACGAAGAAAGAATTGCTAAAAATCAAAGCGTGGCCCTTGTTTAAGCTTACAAACAGATGTGGGATATTTTTGCTCATTAACTCAGTTCACCTTACTGTATTTTTTTTTTTTTGGTTTTCAAAAATGAACATTAATATGAAATATAACTTGTTCTGCCACGAAAATAATGAATGATAATAGGTGTACCTATATTCTATGTACAGTTGAGTCTTCTCTGGCAGAAGGAAATAACCCAGATATCAGAGTTAAGGTCCGGCCACTTTTACATCTATGTTTTGAGTTTGATGTAAGTTATTTTGTATCATACAAGTTTTTGTTTTTTAAATGATAACTATAATTATTCATGGTCACATTGACTTTTATAAAATCTGAGAGAAGGTATAGTTCAGTTTTTAAATTAGAATGATACAAAAAGTGTCAGTGTTGATCAATCTATAAATTGAATACCCGTTACATTTTCAAGGGCAAAGAACATATATTCTATTTTCCTCATCTATAAAAACCCATCCATAAACATATAATCTGTTTTCTCCATTTTTAGAAACCCATCCATAAACATATAATCTGTTTTCTCCATTTTTAGAAACCCATCCATAAACATATAATCTGTTTTCTCCATTTTTAGAAACCCATCCATAAAAATATAATCTGTTTTCTCCATTTTTAGAAACCCATCCATAAAAATATAATCTGTTTTCTCCATTTTTAGAAACCCATCTATGAACATATATTGTATTTTCCCATCTTCAGAAAACAATCTCCAACAACTGAGTTCAACAGTGATGAAGCGAGACTGATTTCTGTTCAGGGATTTCTCAAAGGTTAACGAAACCATTATTGTGCATTTGTTTGTAGTAGTCTTGTTTTCTTTGCAAACCTTGCATACCTTGATATGATACTGTAAGGAAACCTTGTTTGCTCTCTGTTAACCTTCATCTATATCTGGTATTCACTAAGGAAGCAACTCAGGCGATAACATTTGATGATTATAATCTTGTTCTTCATTAGGCTGACACTTGGCTTATACCTTCTCTCATCTCGCAACTCTGACCGGCCTCTCTTCTCCTACCGTCGGAGCTCTCTCTAAATGTCCGCTTCTCTGTCCGGCCCAGTTCTGTCTCGTCCTGTCCAGAGGTCCCTATTTATACCTCCCTGCTCCATAGAGTTCCTTTCCGAGGTCGGTAATCTGACGCGCCCGCCCCTTGATCAGTCGGCGCCTCCCAGTCCGAACCAGTCGTCCCAGGGAAATACCCTGGTCAGATGCGAGATCTGATGCGCCCGGTGCTTTGATCAGTCGGTGGTTGTCCGAACTCTCCACAATACCCCCATCTTACAAAACCAATGTCGCCCCGACATTACTAACACCCTCGCTGCAGTTACATAACTGGTCTATAAATGGCTTAAAGTGACTCGGACCTTCAGCCTTCATTTAAAAACAGCTCACAGTAACGCACGCGGTGTCATCACATTGAGGTTCTAGTGCACCTCCCTTCGTTTAAATCCTACGTGTACCTTGAATACCACAATTGAGTTAAAGGTCACCTCAGTCACTGTCTCCTAACAGTTCTAGTCAAGGTCAGGGTCAGTTTTGTTGACAGTCAGAGCGATTCTTACACTCCCACAATCAGACAATTTTGATCTAACAACGTTCAGCTAATAATGAATAATACAACATTTCGAGAATTAAGTTGAAAACAAAATTAAATAGCAAATCAAGTATCACAATAAAAAAAAAAAATGTTAAGCCTATCAGAACCGAATAAAATTCCAAGGCAAAAAAAATAATAGTTGGTTACAAAAACACCTTTAACTCAAACCCTCCATTTCAAACTTCAATAGAAAAAAAAAAAAAAAAAAGTTATACAATTTCACCACAAACAAAAAATCTATAATTTTGCATTAAGCATCAAATTCTACAGAAAATCGTTAAGCAATAATGGCGTTTACCCAACCTAAATTTCAAGTATCTCTACACAAAATATTAGAGCGCATCACTTCATTTACTTTTATGTCTATCTAAAAGATTGTCATGTCATAAAATAATTAACACATTCAATATTTGACAAAACTGTCAGTGTCCCATGCCCATTTTCCTGGAGAACTTGTTGAAGCCCTGAATTTTCTGCAATCTGGCGGGTCAGGGTCATGTCTCAGCTTACAGTGGCGTTCATGATGAATAATTTTAAACGTCATCCTTCCCTCTCCTTCAATCTCAAACAAATTATGCCGTAGTTTTCGGCTAATGACCAGTGGACCGCGCCACTTATTAGTGCTCACCATCTGGTTTTGACTCACTTTCTGTGTTGAGTCTGCAAACTGGACAACGTCACCAACTTTGAAAGGGCGCTTTACTGCTCTAGCGTCGGGGTCATTTTTCTGCCTTTTTACTGCTCTATCTAGAATTATCTTCCTTTTCTTCCAGTTAGAATTGACCTCACCACAAAGATGGATTGATTTACTGCCCACATTCTTGGGTTGTGTCGACGGCACAGTCATCTCAGTACGGGATAACCTGTTAGTCTGGACAGCAGCCATGCGTGTCCGCTGGTTTTTACCAGGACGCTGTCCTTTGTTGAGTGTATTGACCATGTTCACTCTCACACTGGCTGGTGCTGGTAACTGGTTATTGTTAACACGTTTTGATGGGCTAGAACAATTCTTATCCTCTTTCGAATTTACACTCAATTTAGCCGCAATGGACACATTGTGACAGCCCAAACTCAGACCTTGGCTGACTGAGTAGGAAAAATTATAATGAGCCAAAAAGTCAAAACCGAGGTAACTGTCCTCCATAATGTCTGCCACATATACTGTCCAGGGATACACCTTATCTCCAATCAATAATTTTACGTCACTCACCCCATATAGATTCATTGGTGCTCCAGTAGCTGTCTGCAGCTTCACAGGTGAGAGATGAATCTTACGTCGCTGCCGTCGTGGAATTTCAAAAAATTGTTTCTTTGAAATAACGGTCACAGCCGCACCCTTATCCATTTGAAATTCCGCCCTAACACTACACACTATAACAGGTACAAACACAGCACTAGGACGAATGTCTCGACCATTCGATGAAATGTGATTCAATTTTAGCCGAACAGGAATTTTGCCTCCTAAGCTCCTGTTTTGACAATTACGAGCAATGTGACCGATTCTATCACACTCGAAGCACCTGGGTTCCACCTGTCGATAACCTCCATCTTCTCGAGCTGACTGGTTAACTGCCCCTCTCTGTGAGATGATGAATGCCCTAAAGTCCTCTCTCAGGCCGCTGATCTCTCTGGCCAAGTTGTCAGTAGCTATTGATGCTCCCGGTAGACAAAAATTGTCCCTCAGATTTAATAACTGCTCCAGGGCTGCTCTCGCCTTGTCCACTGCGGGAGGGACAGCCATAGTGCCAACATGTGTGACCATTGACGGATCCTCTAGCCCACGTAAAAACTGCTTAAAACCAATGGCATCTGATGTGGCCCGGTCTGCCATTGGAAAGCTTTTCCCTACCAGTTTCTTAATGTCGGTAGCGTACTCTGCACTGGTTTCTGTTCTTAGGAACGTACGTTTTTCCAACAGATTCTAAAAGAAAGCTGGTGTTCTATGGTCCTGGAACCGATTGGCGAGGGCATCTTTAAGTTTATCGTACGTCTCTCGCTCTTCTTCGCTTAACTCGCTGTAAGCGAATTCAGCAGCCGAATCCTTCAAAGCAAACCCCAAATAAAGGAGTTTCTCTTCCTCGCTCCACTTGAAGATTTTTGCAGCTGTTTCAAACTGCACGATAAAAGTGTGCCATGTAGAGGTTCCACTGTACGTTGGAAGGTTGTTTAAGTAGTGGGAAGTCATTGTGCTTGCCATAGATTTTCCACACCTTGCACTTCTCATCTCAGTCCGGCTACCCAAAAATATTGTCTCTTCAGAGTCGTTGCAAAGTTAACATCCCACCGCTGCCACCATTGTAAGGAAACCTTGTTTGCTCTCTGTTAACCTTCATCTATATCTGGTATTCACTAAGGAAGCAACTCAGGCGATAACATTTGATGATTATAATCTTGTTCTTTATTAGGCTGACACTTGGCTTATACCTTCTCTCATCTCGCAACTCTGACCGCCCTCTCTTCTCCTACCGTCGGAGCTCTCTCTAAATGTCCGCTTCTCTGTCCGGCCCAGTTCTGTCTCGTCCTATCCAGAGGTCCCTATTTATACCTCCCTGGTCCATAGAGTTCCTTTCCGAGGTCGGTAATCTGACGCGCCCGCCCCTTGATCAGTCGGCGCCTCCCAGTCCGAACCAGTCGTCCCAGGGAAATACCCTGGTCAGATGGCCGGTAACCCTGCTGTGAAATCTGACGCGCCCGGCGCTTTGATCAGTCGGTGGTGGTCCGAACTCTCCACAGTACAAAGTGTAACACAATAGTTTAGAAGAAAAGATCTACTTTGAACACAGTAACAGGTTGAAGGCCAAAGATTGTCAGCATAGTAACAGGTTGAAGGCCAAAGATCGTCAGCATAGTAACAGGTTGAAGGCCAAACATTTTCAGCATAGTAAGATTGGTATTGATAGAATGTGTTGTCATCCGTAATGAGTCTGTGCCAAGTTTTAGCTTGATAGGTTGACAGGAAGTGGGTCAATTAGCCATCCAAAGATTTTGTTGGCCATGAACAAAAGTGAAGTTAATTTAAAAAGTATTAATTTCTAGTGGTGTGCCTTTTTTCCCTATTAATAATCATACCTCTACTTTTTGTTCTGGCAGATTTCTTTGGTGACAGTTTCAACAATGACAAGCACATTCAGTTTGACAAAATATTGAACTGTCACAACTCTGTGCTTCTTGGCCTTGAACTTGCTAAGGTAATTATGTAAAGCTATTCAGTTCCAGCTCACATAAAATAAATATGGTTTTCTTATCCGTAAAGATTTAAAAGAAAACAGTTTATAATTAATTGCTATTATAAGTATCATGTAAATTAAATCCATGTGTGCCATTGTTCTCAGATTCGTAGTTTTCACTATTCACTTTTAACTTTTCTGTAATTTGAACCGTACAGAGTGCTGTTGATCAGTTTAGTTTTATACATCTGTTGCATACAACTACTGTGCATTGCACATACAGTTTGGCAGCATACCTGTTTGGGAAGCATTGATCTCTATGTATCTTAATGGGATAGTAGCTCTCAAATTATTGAAGTTTGATTAACATTGTTCTTGTTACGATCCTCCTTCTACCCTAAGGTTCTATGGCTTCGTTCTATCTAGGTGTTTAATAATAGACACTTCACAACCATTATTCTCATATTAAATATCTTTTTTAACGAACTAATTCTTCACCTTCCATTACTGTACTCAAAGACCACACTCTCCAATAATAATGCATCATATCCCCTTTCACACAATAGGTCACAAGATACAAAGCATATTAGATAAAACAACACACATAATCTCTAAACAACACGCAATGACAATATACAATCAAGCCCTTAACAGTACTGATTAATCTTTTTTTTTTTAATGTTAACCTTTATTCTTTTTTTTTTTTTTTGTTTTTTTTTAAACAAACACTCCATATTGGAAGAATATGCTATGTTTGTAGTACATTACTTTTAAATGCCTTGTTTACTGATTAATCTTTTTTTTTTTAATGTTAACCTTTATTCTTTTTTTTTTTGTTGTTTTTTTTTAAACAAACACTCCATATTGGAAGAATATGCTATGTTTGTAGTACATTACTTTTAAATGCCTTGTTAGGTTACCTCGGCACTACTTTACACCACTGGCATTTAAAAGTATCAATTTTGATGTCTCTACATAATTAATTGATTTTCTTTTTGAATATCAGAACTGCTCTATAAAATCTATAAATCATCAAAAAAATATTGATAACATTCACAAATTTAAATCGAAGAGATTCCTATTGTGTGAGGTGTAAAAATTGTGAATGTCACCCAGAGAACCCTATTAAAGACACTTGTAATAATATGTTCACTGCTTTAATAGTTAGATTGCATGAAGAATTCAAGGAATGTGAAATGATAATTTCTTCTTTATGCATATGTCACAATGCACAGCTGGCCCTGGTGCTGATCTCCATTGGTGTGGTCAGTGAAGCCAGCCACCATTTCACCAGTGCAGCCGTCCAGCTCCCAGAAGAAATGCACTTTGACGTCGTGTCCATGCTCAAGTCTGCCATACTGCCTGGAAGCACGACGGTCATGCTGTCACCAGAGATTGAGAGATCTCTACTGGAGACCACAGGTTTGTTTATTACTCACTTCTGTTAGCGCTCTTCAGAGGCAATCAAAACTTACTGATCTTATTGTTCACTCTGGGACCATATATCGATGCACAATTGTATTTCACCTACTAAGTGAAGAAATTATATTTGGTTTGATGAAGGGATAAACAAGGGTTGAACTGGAATAAAACCTAAAAAGTATATCAAAGGAACATACAACATATACCTTTACAGCCATTCACCATAATGATTGTCATATTGAGGCATCTCCCATTATGGTGTGCCAATAGTTTGCCTGTATGCTGATTTATGACATTAAGAACTTTTATCCAATCAATGGCAACACAGAAGCCTTGGCACATTTTTTGTTATTCCCCCCCCCCCCCCCCCCCCCCNNNTGGGCACATGGTTGTCAAAAAATCATGGCCCCCCCCCCCCCCCCTACAAGACATCAATTATGTATGGCCCCCTATGGCATACATCCTCCCCCTACCTCCTAAATGCCATAGTCAGGGGTCCTCAAGCCTTCTTATCAGTGAACATACCGTTGATTGTCTCCCAGATACTGGGGTGAAATTTTGCAAATTGATCAGACATAGTGAAATACATGCATTGGACCTAAAGCAGAGTATAACCAAAACTACCTTACCGATGTCCAGAAGACCCTTTTCATCCAAGCCTCCCCCACCTTTTGTCTGCATTTGTTCACTTTTGAATGAACTCTATGGATGTTCTTTATGGACTATCCCTAAAAAGTAATCCCCATCATGATTTTACTGATTCAAATTCCTTGAAATTTTATTTTTGCAGTTGACTTAAATGAATCTCTCACTGGCAACACTGATGTGAGACAAGTTCTCCCTGGCAACATCCAGATGTCTGTGTTCTCCACACCATCTAGAACACCTTCCTGTGACAGTCAGTGCCACCTGACACCTGGTGACCAGTTTGATGAGAACACGCCACGAAGAGATAGTCAGTTGATGCCATGCAAGTTGCACGCTCTGTTGTCACCATTCATGGAGACTGCAGTCACCCCAACGTCTAAGGATGTGTTAAACTTGAAGGAGGTGAAAAGAATTACGTTGTCAATTGTAATTAGGCCACTAATGCATGTGTGGTGTTGTAAGAATGAAAGCTTGTGCTTTTTGTTCAATAAAATGTTGTGTGCTAAGGTGGAGCCGACAGAAATTGGAATGTTAATTGAGTGGATAACTTTTGTTGTTTTTTTTTTGTGAGCAATGTGTTGTTTTTATGAGCTGCCAAAGTTTTCGATACATGTTACTTTATTGGCCAATTTATTTTTAGAGCAGGGATAAGTTGAGGCAAGAGTTGACCACACTGAGACTACAGCTGAACAATGAAATCTTCCTTAAGGAAGAGTTACAGTTCACATTGCAAGACTGCAAGTTGGATATTTTAAAGAAAGGTATTTTAAAAACTGTAATATGTTAATACGTGGTAATTTTTTTAATATAGAAAAAACTGTATCCTTTAATTTGTAACCCTGTACACTTTAAGCTTACTTGTTTTCACTTATTTCTTCTAATCACTAATGTGTTTATTTTGTATTAAATTCCTATTTATTTTAAGTGAGTTATTCAAATGGTTTTGTTCAAACTTTTTCTCTTCTAGAAGGCATTATTTAATGGATTGCTTCAAATTAAACAAATGAAAACAGATCATTTTTTTTATTTCAAACATTAAATCTTATCAAAGAGAAGTGTTTTACTCATAGATATCAGCTCTTTAAATAATCTCTTTTGAATTTACATAAAGAATTTTTTTTTTTTTAAGTTTCTAAACTATTCCATTTACCTTTTTCCAACAAATGGGCATTCAAATCTAAAAAGTATGAAGATGACAAAATATAATGAGTAAGAAAGTAACACACGTCTGTGGGAGCTGATGGAAGCTAGATCAGGAATAAAATAATGATGTCTTTTGTGTTGATGGTGTTTTTTTTGTACTTTGCTGTATTGGTACTGTTGGCCATGTGATAAAAGCTTAACCATCGCTGTTATTTTTAAGTAACCTCATGAGATATTGTTGTGTTTTCTCATGACATTTTGTTGTCCACATAGATGCAGAGATAGTCAAGCTGAGAGAAAGAGTGAAGGATCTCCTACATTGCCAGGATGTTACAGATGAGCTCCAGGATCTGAAACTCAAGTACAGTGAACTGGACGAGAATGTGGCAAAGTATGCTAGTATATGGGGGGTCATGTAGTTCCACATTGCAACAAATGATTCATTTAATAATACACAATAGTCCATCATTTTTCATGTGACAACCACGTAACCAGCAGGAAATAAATTGACAAAATAGTAGTGTCCATTAGTTGGTCATTTTGTAACCTAATGTCCATCAGTTGGTCATTATATAAACTAAGTTTCATTAGTTGGTCATTTTGTAAGGAGCAAGAAGAGTGACCGTCTCGGCCTGGGAAGAAGATATTAGTATGATGAAGCTGTACTGTTAATCTATATAGTTTAATGCTAGAAATGAACTTTTAACTTTTGTTGTTGTTCTATCATATTATTATTTACTGAATATATTATGAAACTATCTAATAGTAACATTTTATCTAATACAATATATATATTTATTTATATATGTAATAAATATATAAATGAATATATATCTTGATAATTTTCTTTCAGACTAAACAAGATGGTGTCCAGCTTAGTGCAATACAAAGATCTGTGCCAGGTGCAGGAGAAAGAACTGATAACTCTCTACAGCAAACTTGAATTGAATCAACATGAGGTATTCACTGCTATTTCAAAGCCAATCTTTCTCATGGATCTGAAAATTATCTCCACTCTGCCTGAATATAGCATCTTTGTATTAAACAGCAGTATTGCGTTGGTTGTTTTCGTACTGAATGCAGTGCATATAAATTCATTCAGATATCAACACAGCCATGAGTAATAGCATGGTGGAAAGAACTCAGCATCAGCCCAATGGGGCAGCTGTTCTTGGGGGAAATATAAACCCTAATGTTTTTTATTTTTTATTTTAATCAACCCCCCCCCCCTCCCCCAATGATAGTTTAAAGACAGCAACTAATTTGGTGTGGAGTCAATTATTGCCTGGGTTTGCTGTTTTGACACCAAAACAAATTAAGACAGGTGTCATGGAAAGGGAAGAAAATGTTTCTGTACACCAAACTAGCACACACCAGCTCATCATCTCTTCTGTACACCAAGACACAGCTTGGCATCTCTATAGTAACTAATTATAAAAAAGTGTTGGACTGCGATAGAGCTTTAAAATAGATTAATTAGACACCAACAATTTGTGTCAATATAACAACATAAGGAGTCTTTAATAATAATTTTACATAATCACAAGTATTCGTTTCGGCACATGCCTTCATCAGCACAACAAAAATAACAAATAAGTATAAATTAAATATACATAAAATATATACATACATATATGTAAATTTAATTTATACTTAATTAATTGTTATTTTTGTTGTGCTGATGAAGGCATGTGCCGAAACGTATACTTGTGATTATGTAAAATTATTATTAAAGACTCCTTATGTTGTTATATTGACACAAATTATTCAGGTCTAATTAATCATCTCTATAGTAGCAGACACGGCCTGGCATCTCTACAATAAGAGAAGTAGCTTGGCTTAAAATGAGATCTCTTCTGTAGCAGACACAGCTTGGTTAACAATGAGATCTCTTCTGTAGCAGACAAAGCTTAGCTAACAATGAGATCTCTTCTGTAACAGAAACAGTTTGACTAACAATGAGATCTCTTCTGTAGCAGACACGGCTTGACTTACAATGAGATCTCTTCTGTAGCAGACACGGCTTGACTTACAATGAGATCTCTTCTGTAGCAGACACGGCTTGGCTAACAATGAGATCTCTTCTGTAGCAGACAAAGCTTAGCTAACAATGAGATCTCTTCTGTAGCAGACACAGATTGACTTACAATGAGATCTCTTCTGTAGCAGACACGGCTTGACTTACAATGAGATCTCTTCTGTAGCAGACACGGCTTGACTTACAATGAGATCTCTTCTGTAACAGACACGGCTTGACTTACAATGAGATCTCTTCTGTAACAGACACGGCTTGACGTACAATGAGATCTCTTCTGTAGCAGACACGGCTTGACGTACAATGAGATCCTTGTTAGATAATAGTCTATTGAATGTCCTTGTTCCTGTTGTTAAAATGAAAATATGTTAATTATTGGATGAAACAAAATTAATTTTTTTAGCAAACACTCGTTAATGTTTTTTCTCTAATAAACATTTTACTTTTTTTATGTGACAGATGACGATGTTACAAGCAGAGGTAGATAACTCAAGAAAATCCCAAGATTGCATCAAAAGACTGGAGGAACAGATCGTAGCCTTAAAAGAAGAGAATGTTAAGTGCAGTTTGTATAAACTGGAATATGAACATCTGAAACGGGAACTCCATGTCACCAAAGAGGAAAACGACAAGCTCTTTTACGAGATAGAAGTCATGAGTTCTGGAAGAGAAGGTAGGGATAGAAGTCATGAGTTCTGGAAGAGAAGGTAGGGATAGAAGTTATGAGTTCTTGGAAAGAGGGTGGAGATAGAAGAAATGAGTTCTGGAAGAGAACGTAGCAAGAAACCTGACGATGAGTTATTGAATTGTGATGGTGACTTAAAATCTTGTATATCTGCCGATGTGCTATTTCACCGCTGCAACATGGTCTCTGAATATGTTGGTCTGTACAGTCAATCTGTATTTTTTTAGTTAGTAATTGCCTGCACAAAATAATTTATTATTTTAGTATCCAAAAGATGTTTTAATTTATTGATGAATAATCACAATCAAGTAAATTTGATATATATTATCTCTTTCCGGAAATTCGTTTAAAAAAAAAAAAAATTGACAGAAGTTTGTTGAAGATGTTATAGGGTGTGGGGGAAATTCATAAAATTTATTCAAAAGTTTACATTTTTCCCCATTTCCTATTCTAACTTTACCTAAAAAAATATAAAAAATAAACATCTCTCTTTTAACAAATTTCAAACAAACTTCTATGGAACAAATATTTGTCAAACAATTTTCCCTTTAACAAATTTTTGCCAAACAATTTTCCCTTTAACAAATTTCTGTCCAAGTTGTTCCAAGTAGCTGGCAGAAGCCAACAGTCAGCAAGTCTTTTATTTGTCTTCTAACTTGAATTGGTTCCATCCACAGAATGGACCTCACGCTCGTTGTCATTGTCAGAGTGCTCCATGGGTGAGACAATGGACATCTGCTTGGACATTCAGCTGAGAGAGCTCAAAGGTCAGTTGGAAGAGGTCATACAAGAGAGAGATGGCTTGGACATTCAGCTGAGAGAGCTCAAAGGTCAGTTGAAGGAGGTCATACAAGAGAGAGATGGATTGGACATTCAACTAAGGGAGGCCAAAGGTCAGTTGAAGGAGGTCATACAAGAGAGAGATGGCTTGGACATTCAGCTGAGAGAGCTCAAAGGTCAGTTGGAGGAGGTCATACAAGAGAGATATGGCTTGGACATTCAGTTGAGAGAGCTTAAAGGTCAGTTGGAGGAGGTCATACAAGAGAGAGATGGCTTGGACATTCAGCTGAGGGAGGTCAAAGGACAGCTGGAGGAGGTCATGCAAGAGAGAGATGGCTTGGACATTCAGCAGAGAGAGCTCAAAGGTCAGTTGGAGGAGGTCATACAAGAGAGAGATGGCTTGGACATTCAACTAAGGGAGGCCAAAGGTCAGTTGAAGGAGGTCATACAAGAGAGAGATGGCTTGGACATTCAACTAAGGGAGACCAAAGGTCAGTTGAAGGAGGTCATACAAGAGAGAGATGGCTTGGACATTCAGCTGAGAGAGCTTAAAGGTCAGTTGGAGGAGGTCATACAAGAGAGATATGACTTGGACATTCAGTTGAGAGAGCTTAAAGGTCAGTTGGAGGAGGTCATACAAGAGAGAGATGGCTTGGACATTCAGTTGAGAGAGCTTAAAGGTCAGTTGGAGGAGGTCATACAAGAGAGAGATGGCTTGGACATTCAGCTGAGAGAGCTTAAAGGTCAGTTGAAGGAGGTCATACAAGAGAGATATGACTTGGACATTCAGTTGAGAGAGCTTAAAGGTCAGTTGGAGGAGGTCATACAAGAGAGAGATGGCTTGGACATTCAGTTGAGAGAGCTTAAAGGTCAGTTGGAGGAGGTCATACAAGAGAGAGATGGCTTGGACATTCAGCAGAGAGAGCTCAAAGGTCAGTTGGAGGAGGTCATACGAGAGAGAGGTGGCTTGGACATTCAGTTGAGAGATATCAAAGGTCAGTTGGAGGAGGTCATACGAGAGAGAGTTGGCTTGGACATTCAGCAGAGAGAGCTCAAAGGTCAGTTGGAGGAGGTCATACGAGAGAGAGATGGTCTGATAAAACAGCTCAATATCCTGATCCATCCACCAGCATTAGAAATTTTTAACTCAAAGAAGGACTCAGAAATACAGACAGACACTTCTCAAGAGGGAGACTTTGTTCAAATTAAAGACAAATGCACGACCCATTTTTCACTGTCTCTAGAACAAATGGAGATGACAGATTTGGACAACTCTGATATGGATCTCAATGAAGCTTCAGCTCAGTCATGTCTACTGAGAGTTGGGCCTTACTTAGACGCTCCAAGTCAAAGTAATACTGAGGTAGTCAGTAACGCTGTGGTTGTTGAGTATATTGAGGTTGTGGCTGATACTGTGGTTGTTGGTGATACTGAGTTTGTCAGTGACGCTGTGGGGGTCGGTGATACTGACGTTCTCAGTGATGTTGGTGATACTGAGTTTGTCAGTGGCGCTGTGGTGGTCGGTGATACTGACGTTCTCAGTGATGTTGGTGATACTGAGTTTGTCAGTGGCGCTGTGGTGGTCGGTGATACTGAAGTTTTCAGGGATGCTGTGGTTGTTGAGTATATTGAGGTGGTCACGGATACTGTGGTTGTTGGTGATACTGAGGTTGCTAAGAATATTGAGGTTGTCAGTGACGCTGTGGTTGTTGGGGATATTGAAGTTGTCAGTGACGCTGTGGTTGTTGAGGATATTGAGGTTGTTGGTGATAACTTGGTGTGTGGCCAATGCTTGGAAACAAGGGCTAATATTAAAACCTCAGAGGAACACGTTTATGATGGAAAGACTTGCAGTGTCAAGTATCTAAACAGTTCAGTTGATGTCAATACAAATACCTGGCACCAAATGTCTAACAGGAATGAGAGAATTAATGTAGACATGATGCACCAAATTAAACTTCTAAAAGTTGAACTGTCGACAGCCATGGACAAGCTCTCCAAGTTAGATCGAGAACTGCACAATCTCAAAAAGGGCACCGAGAAGCGTTCTAAAATTTATGAAGAACTGATGCATCAGCTGACTAAGAAACACTGTGAGTTGCTTAAAGTTCAGAGTGAGAGGGATGAGTTCAGCTATCAGCTGAGTTTAAGATGCCGACTGATTTCTCAGCTAACTGAAGAGCTGAATCTAATCAAGGAAGAACTTAAGAACATGGCCAAAGTTCATGCAGAATCAGATTCTTTAATCGGCACGTTGACAAGATGCTTCGAGCAGAATGGAGAATCGCAGAGTAAGCTCAACGATCATTTGTATGCCAGAGATTCAAAATGTCAAGCCATTTGTGAGAACGTATCCTCATTGGCAACTCAAATTACTGATGCTCTCACAACTTCCAAGCCTAAAAATATGGACCTTTTGTTGACATCGTTGAATGATGAAGTTGAACAAGTTACAGTGCAACATCCTCAACATGGAACAACTCTGTCAGTGATGAATGTTGAAGATATGAACATCCCTGATTCTCGTGATATGCCATGTCATCAGTCCTCAAAAGATGAAATAACTTGTTCACTTCTTGGCAATGGGCATCTTCCACTGGTGACCAACTCTCAAGGTAACTTGTCTTCCTAGCTATTTTTTGCCTTGTCTTCTTAGCTATTGTTGCCTTGTCTTCCTCGATTTTATTTGCCTTGTCTTCCTAGCTTTTGTTTGCCTTGTCTTCCTAGCTGTTGTTTGCCTCGTCTTCTTAACTATTGTTTGCATTGTCTTCCCAGCTATTGTTTGACTTGTCTTCCTAGATTTTATTTGCCTTGTCTTCCTAGCTATTGTTTGCCTCGTCTTCTTAACTATTGTTTGCCTTGTCTTCCTAGCTATTATTTGACTTGTCTTCCTAACTTTTGTTTGCCTTGTCTTCCTGGCTTTTGTTTGCCTTGTCTTCCTGGCTTTTGTTTGCCTTGTCTTCTTAACTATTGTTTGCCTTGTCTTCCTAGCGTTTGTTTGACTTGTCTTCCTGGCTTTTGTTTGCCTTGTCTTCCTAGCGTTTGTTTGACTTGTCTTCCTGGCTTTTGTTTGCCTTGTCTTCCTGGCTTTTGTTTGCCTCGTCTTCTTAACTATTGTTTGCCTTGTCTTCCTAGCGTTTGTTTGCCTTGTCTTCCTGGCTTTTGTTTGCCTTGTCTTCCTGGCTTTTGTTTGCCTCGTCTTCTTAACTATTGTTTGCCTTGTCTTCCTAGCGTTTGTTTGACTTGTCTTCCTGGCTTTTGTTTGACTTGTCTTCCTAGCTTTTGTTTGACTTGTCTTCCTAGATATTGTTTGATTTGTCTTCCAAGCTATTATTTGACTTGTCTTCCTAGCTTTTGTTTGACTTGTCTTCCTAGATATTGTTTGATTTGTCTTCCAAGCTATTATTTGACTTGTCTTCCTAGCTTTTGTTTGACTTGTCTTCCTAGCTTTTGTTTGACTTGTCTTCCTAGCTTTTGTTTGACTTGTCTTCCTAGCTTTTGTTTGACTTGTCTTCCTAGCTTTTGTTTGACTTGTCTTCCTAGCTTTTGTTTGGCTTGACTTCATTAGTTTTTTACTTGACTTCCTAGCTTTATTTGACTGATACCCTTCATTTGGATACAACATTAACAATGAAATTAATTACTTTGTTTGAAGTCATCAATTCATTTTATTTTTAACAATAATTTTTATTTTTTTTAATTTCCCAGAGATGGCAGATATTAAGGACATCCCCCAATGTTTAGTTCATAGGGTATTTGAAAACAGACCTGAGCCAGAAAACCCAATGCTGGATACTGGTATGGATACAGGTTATTCTAAATTCAACGGCCAGAAACTTGACAGGGATTTAAAGGCGAGCAGAGAAGAAATGATGAACAAAGGAAACACGACTGTTGTTAATGTTCTGTCCTTATTTGACAAGACTGTTCTCAGCTGCACTGGACAGTTGGACAGTTCTAGAGCTGGTGTAGGACAGATTAAAGAGGCTAAAGACCTGTATGCTGTTGGTCATTTGTACCGAGGTAAAGCTCGGCTTTTGAGCCTACATGGAAATATCAAGGATGAGAGAGTCAAGGAAGCTTCCAGAAAATGTTTACAAACAGCCGTTCACCTGTACAGCAGAAGCTTGGAACTGGTTCAAACTCTGGGAGATCGTACAGCAGAAGGGAAACTGTGCGGCCAGTTGGGCAACAGCCACTACATGATGGGCAACTTTGTTAAGGCCGTAGAGTATCATGAACAGAGGCTCAAAATAGCTAAAGATTGCAAGGACATGTTGGCAGAGAGAAGAGCTGCAACTAATCTGGGTAATGCGTATTTGTTTCTGCTCAGGTTTGACTCTGCTGTGACAATGTTCAAGAGAAGCCTTCAGGTCTGCAAACAGCTGGGAGACAAGGCATTGGAGAGGCAAGCTTGTAACAACCTGGGCAATGCGTACACCTTGCTGCAGGACTACAAGAGCGCACTGAGGTATCAGAAACGCTGCCTGGTCATGGCTGAAGAATCACGGGACCGTGTTGGAGAATGCTGGACATGTTGGAGCCTGGGAAATACTCACTTTTGCTTAGGTAATCGCAAACTGGCAGCATATTTTTCAGATAGGTATACAACTTTAACAAGAAGCCTTGGATCCTCCACCACTCTCTTAGATAATAATGCATACATCTCAGATCTTCTTGGTTCTGATGACATTCCCCTGAGTCACTGCACATCACAGTGTGTTGAAAAGATGTGCCAAGACTTCCAAAGACAAAGTGGGGCTTTACCCATGAACAAACCACATCCATCACCCAGTTGTCACAAGGCATTTGATTCCAGAGGAAGCTCTTCTGAAACTGAAAATTTTCTGGATATGGTTGAAAGATTGCAGGCCTCACGCATGGACGGGCAGCGGGCTACTATGCCCCTAGCCATTAACAAGGATGATTCCATAGCAATAGAAAGTTGTCAAACACAAGATGAGAATTTTTTGGAAAGACTCATGTTATTGAAATCCAGCCGTTGGGAAGACCAGAGATGCCTCCTTCCATCTGCCACACATTCGACCAGTGGCAGAGAAATGCATGGACTGTTGGGCATAGAAGACACGGCAATGACAATGAAGAAGTCACCTCAAGCTTCATTCCAGAGATTCAAACATCAAAAGGTCATTTATTATTTATTTTTTATTTAATTATTGATAAATGCAAATGTTTAGTAAAGTCTTTATCTCATCACACCGTTTCTACTATGCTTAGAAATTATCATCATTATATTGGTGACTTTATCAAAATAATGTTCTCATTTTAACCTTAGACTTACTGTATTTTACGTGCTTTCCTTCAATTTGAACACTTATGAGAAAGTTATACGTGCTATTAAAAAAACAATAGTAGAATCAAATAGAATTTCTCCTCCCTCCGAACAGTTACATGAAAGCCAGGAAACTAACCAGCCAAGAGGAGCCATGGCGTCAATAAAGAATGGCTCTCACATAGGTAAGATTTTTGCACACCTTTCTTGTAAGACATTTACCTGGTTTCAGTTGTTGGTCACCAACCCTTAAAGGAGTGCCTTAAATCTGCCACCTGTTGGTCACCAACCCTCAAAGGAGTGCCTTAAATCTGCCACCTGTTGGTCACCAACCCTCAAAGGAGTGCCTTAAATCTGCCACCTGTTGGTCACCAACCCTTAAAGGAGTGCCTTAAATCTGCCACCTGTTGGTCACCAACCCTTAAAGGAGTGCCTTAAATCTGCCACCTGTTGGTCACCAACCCTCAAAGGAGTGCCTTAAATCTGCCACCTGTTGGTCACCAACCCTCAAAGGAGTGCCTTAAATCTGCCACCTGTTGGTCACCAACCCTCAAAGGAGTGCCTTAAATCTGCCACCTGTTGGTCACCAACCCTCAAAGGAGTGCCTTAAATCTGCCACCTGTTGGTCACCAACCCTCAAAGGAGTGCCTTAAATCTGCTATCAAATATTTGAATACATTTTTATTGTTATTCTCAGTTCAAACAAAACTTCCTTTCCTTTCACAGCAAACAAGCCACCACATCAGGAGGAACAAACTACTTCATCAAATCGGCTTATATTAAAAAGGTTTGTACCGGTACCTGGTATGTTTGCATATCCATTCAATACAGCACGCGTTTTGGTGGTCAGCTAACATTTCACTTTGGTTAAGTTTAATTTGAACTCAAAATCCAATCTTTTAAAATTAAAACTCGGTTGTTAATCTTAAATAATTTTTTACAAGCAAGGCCCAGTGCTATACACAAGGCCCAGTGCTATACACAAGGCCCAGTGCTATACACAAGGCCCAGTGCTATACACAAGGCCCAGAGCTTCTTTGCTCCTAATGGTGCATGCATCATCCAAAATTATTTTCATTGATCTCTCATCAGAGCTTTTCTATTCAACTTATTCCATTTTTTTACCTTTCATTCGTCTCAGGCTTCATCAATGTCAAGGCCTCATCTATGTTAACGTGTCTTGTCTGTCAAGGTCTCAGTTTTGTCAAGTTCTCATCTCTGTCAAAGCCTCATCTCTGTCAAGGTCTTATCTCTTTTTTTTCCCTGGTTCCCCCTCTCTACTTTTACTTCTCTGTGAACTCCTTGACTGTCTAGTAACATTTGATATTGGTTTCCCCAATGTGTGGCCCATCCCTCTCCTTTGTCTTCTCTGTGAACTCCATGACTGTCTAGTAACATTTGATATTGGTTTCCCCAATGTGTGGCCAATCCCTCTCCTTTGCCTTCTCTGTTTTTCCTCAGGATCCCATCCTGATCTTTCCCATGCGATCTCATTTATAACTATTCAAACCATTTTCTTTTTTACAAGCTTAAAAGTTGATGAAACTAAATTTTATTGCTGTAGAGATGATTTTACAGACAAACATTTTTTTTAATGCAGTTCATGTGTACATAATATGTTAAACAAAATAGTCAATTTCTATCCATTGATATAGTGGTCCATGGATTTGTTATTATTTTTTAAGTACCGTTAATTAATGATTGAGTGACAACTACATTATGGTCAGGCTCAACACATGGAGATTGAGTTCACCAAATCAAAATGATCACTAATTAAAAATTATTGTCACTAATCTCTTCTATCAGGTTCACCAAAACACTTCTTAGAAAAATTACAAAAGGTTCAAAACTCAGCCGCTAGGCTAATTCTAAAGGCAAAAAAACGTGATCACGTCACACCACTACTTCATTCACTTTATTGGCTTCCTATACAAGCACGTATTGACTACAAACTCTCTGTTCTCTGCCACAACTTTTTCTCGAATTCCTCCCCTTCCTATCTAACCGAACTTCTCTCTGTCTTTTCACCCCTTCGACAGCTTCGCTCCTCCGCAGATGCATGTTTTCTTTCTGTCCCCAAGACTCGCACAAAAACATACGGTGAATGATCGTTGTCTTTCTGTGCCCCCAAACAATGGAATTCTCTTCCATTACACATCCGCAATGTACCAACCATCACAGCCTTCAAAAGTGCACTCAAAACACATCTTTTTAAACTCTACTATCCTGACTGATTCCCACCTCTGACTGAAAAACGGTGCTACTGGGTGTCGTCAAATATAAATTTGTTTTATTTAATTAATGTATGTCAATTAATTTTTAAAGTTTTTTTATTATGTTTGTTAAATTGTATGTACAGCGTGGTGAGACCAGCCCTAGGCTGGGGTACCATGCGATATAAAGCCACTTATAATAATAATAATAATAATGTTCAGGCTCAACTCATGGAGATTGAGTTCACCAAATCTAAATGACCACTAATTAAGTCATTATTGTCACTAATGGAGTTGTTTTATGGCTGATTTCTGCTCTAGAGACATACTTTGATGTCATGTGTTTAAATTATAATAATTGTAAAATGTTATTGTCTTGGTTAAACAAAATAGATTTATTGATGTGCTGGAAAGGAATGTATACAATGCAATCAACAAACATTGTCATTTATATGGATCAATAAAGAAACTTATCTTATTTCTATCTTTTTTGTGGCTAATTTCATTGGCGTATAATGAAAGTTCGACCATCACTTTATTTTCAGATCAGCCACTCAAAACTCTGACCCTAGTCAGCGAGTCAAATCTGTTCAAGAAAACTTGCAGTCCCCATACCTATATGTGAACTCCATCAACTTTCCAGGCAAGTTAAATTCATTTTAAATTATTCACATTACACATCTTTCTGTTTATAAAAAGATTTTATGCTTTAATTTCCAATCCCCATTTAAAAATGTGGTTCAGATTTTTAAAATGTCTTTTATACTGACTTGCTTTAATCTCCAAATAGATTTTTTTCATAACTTTCCCCTTTAACTAAAACAAAATAATAATGATCATTTATTTATTGTGTTATTTTTTCAAATTCTGGCAGCCATCTTCTTCCCCCACACCATGCTGTGTGCTGAAGAGCCAGAAGATAAAGAGGTTGATGACTTTGAGCGACTCCACGATTTACAAGAAAGAGATAAAATATGTCCACCCCACCTGAGGTTCTTCCCACCTGCTGGCACTCATAAACCAAGTGTCTGTGACACAGATGATAACAAAGAGGTAGGACGAAGTATCACAAATTTTAATATTGGTTTTATATTCTTTTTAACCCATTTAACCCCGAAACTGCCAAATCTGACAGGTACTGATTCAATAATGTTAAGGCCCAATTCGGCCAACCAACACAATGTATACATGTTGCTATACTGAAGACAGAAATCCCTCCCTTTTAGTGAAAGTCTCACTTTATACGAGACCAAGTGACATTATTTCCATCTTTTGGGTTTTTTGGGGTTTTTTTTTAATCAGGCACAGTGTATTAATTATTTTAATAGAAGATTTATGTGGTTATGTTCATGAATAGTAGAGTACTTGGTCATAGTTTGAATTTTAAAAATGTACACAACAAAAGCATTGGGAATAGTGTCATGACAATGACAGACATAAAGCAATCAATTTATTATTACGATTTTAATTTTTTTTTTATATTTTTTTTTTACTCTTGTACCGCGCTTCGAGCCTTTGGGTATGAAGCGTGTTTTTGAAATACACTTTATTATTATTATTATTTTTATTATTTCATGTCATATATTAAAAAATACATCCTAAATCTATTAAATTCATGTGCATGCATTTGCTCCAGTAAATCTCCAGTAAATGTGGAGTTGTTCCCCTTTGGATGGGATTTCAATTGGAAAATCTTTCTGAGTACGCAGGATTGAATTTAATGGTATCATGTAGCTAATTCATTGCGATGAGATCAACAATAACAACTCTAATTATTGCCAATTTTCCTGCATATTAACTTTCTATTTCTCCATACAAAGGTTGACCCAGGAAGTGGTTTAGGAAGAAAAACAAGAGCAGTAACTCATTCAACCAACTTTTTTCTCTGGAACAAATCATCAAAAAATGTGAGTTTCTTATGGAGAAAGCTAAATTTTTCAGTAAAAACTTTGTATTTATTTCACTTATAACATGGAGATGTTGAGCAAAGGAGCATTAACTGAATAAACTTTTTTTAACTATGTTATCACTGATCTGATGACACGAGTTTTTTACTCAAATTTATTTATGTTTTAAACTTAAGGAATAAAATGAATGGAGAGAAGACAAACATTTTGTGGCGGTAAAATTAATAATTTCAAGTTTCAATATTATTGTTTCAGAAGTCTCCCAGGACTGCAAAGAAAGTCTGTATCAACCAAACTTTCCAAAGAGCTATACATTGCACAGTCAGCAATCAATTAAAACAGGCAGACTCGACAAGATCATCTAGATGCAGTAGAAACAATGAAGTGAGTATCAGCACCCTAAATTGTGCTGCCATTAGTCAGCTCATACCAAGGTCATGGGTGGCAACCATTTTTGATAGAGCCAGTCCCTTGATGTAGATTCGAAGTCCCAAAAGGTCAGAAGAAGATAGAAGAGTCACAAAATTTTGAAAAAAGCTTGACAATTTAAAATCATCTTTTAGTCTACTAAGGTATCTGCATTAAATTCAGTTAGATAGTGCACAAATTATTTTATAATTATAAATAATGAATTTCAACTAGTACTTGTTTGCTTGTTAGATATTTGAGTGCAATGTCATGGCTGCCAACATTGAAGTTCTATCAGTTCGATAGAGTTGAATCTTGTGTAACTTCCTTGCTTAAGTGTGACCGTTATAACATTGGTGCACAGGGTAATGAATTCAATAGAGTTGAATCTTGTGTAACTTCCTTGCTTAAGTGTGACCGTTATAACATTGGTGCACAGGGTAATGAATCCAATAGAGTTGAATCTTGTGTGACCGTTATAACATTGGTGCACAGGGTAATGAATTCAATAGAGTTGAATCTTGTGTAACTTCCTTGCTTAAGTGTGACCGTTATAACATTGGTGAACAGGGTAATGAATTCAATAGAGTTGAATCTTGTGTAACTTCCTTGCTTAAGTGTGACCGTTATAACATTGATGCACAGGGTAATGAATTCAATAGAGTTGAATCTTGTGTAACTTCCTTGCTTAAGTGTGACCGTTTTAACATTGGTGCACAGGGTAATGAAATGGCTGTTATCTGGAGTTTATTAAATTTTGTAAAAAGCTGTAAGTTGCAATTTGCTCCTGTATTATTGAATATTCTGTAGTCTTTAACACAGATAGTTGACAAGGTCTTTACCTGGTATTGTGGAGTGTTCTGACCTGGGTGCGACCTGGGGGGTACAGGTGTGGGGGGGTGCAGACCTGTTTACTCTTACGATTTTGGCGTAGAATGTACCATTTTGAGGTGTATACATTTTATATACTGTATGTTTATTTTAACTATAAATATAAGGTATTGAAAGATTTTGTGATGATATTGTACGATTTTAAGAGTTTGAGGTAAACAGGTCTGGGGGTGAATCCCACAGCAAAGTAACCAACAAACAGACCAAAGGTTCTAGCGTATCAGATTGCCCCGGGACGACTGTTAGGTCGCTGGTTTATGACCATTTAGATGGTGGGAAAATTTAAGTGCCTTAGATGTAGGAATAAGATTAAAGCCCTGGGAAGGAGTCTCTAGGGACGCAGGACTTATAAAGGGACCATTATCCCGGACTAGAGGAGAACTTAGCTGGACAGGAAAGCGGATAGTCTGGGAGAGGACCAGTCATGAGGACACAGTTGCCATAGAGACGAACCAAGGACAGTCAGAGTTGATTGTGAGTGAGAGAGAGAGAGAAGGTGAATTCGATGGAGAAGACAAATAAAAGGTCAAAGACTATTGGCATCTCCTGAGTTGCCTGACTGGTGAAATACAAGACACAGATTGAAGGTTGAACAGAGACGAAACAAGATTCTCTACAGTGTTAAGAAAAAGTTCCTGCAGTGGTGTTAGCTATAGCAGACCTGTTTACTCTTACGATTTTGGCGTACAATGTACGATTTTGAGGTGTGTACATTATAAATACTGTATATTTTTTAAAAAAAATATATAAGTTATTGAACGATTTTGTGATGATATTGTAAGATTTTAAGAGTTTGGGGGTAAACAGGTCTGCTATAGGCATGTAGACTCCAACACAACTTTTACACAGTGTCTGCTCAAGATTGTTTTTCTATGCAGTTTAAGATTTCTGAATCCTATGGTCTTAAAGCTTAAACTACTTTCCTCAGGACGCTTATTTCCCGTGGCCTCTTCTAATGTTTTGTCTGGTTGGGGGTTGGCAGCCATGACAGTGCACTCATACTTTGCACTTGGGCGTTCAGGTATGTTTGCTTCTATGAATGAAGGTATTTTATTTATTTAGATGTGTCATTCTATCTTATATAAATAAACATATATGCTTATATTCTTTAATTCAACCAAATCAGTTGTAAAAATGGAACTTCAAAATAAATATTTTTAAAAATACAACAAAATATTGGATATTTAATGGATTTCTTGGTTCAACTTATGATATGGACGTTGTTTCTTGACCATTGCAAACAGAGAAACTCTTGTGTAGAGTTCCATTTGATCAATTCAAACCTCTGTTTTGCTAGCATCAGTTACTTTGATGATCTCAATAATTTAAACCAGTTTTCTTTCGTGTTCAGTCTTGTAAGAAGCCTGGTGCACCAGGGACAAGTGATCTACATTCTTTTAAAAAGTATCCTAAGAGAGATGCCCGTCAATCAGCAGCCAGGGCCAAGACTAAATCATTGCCAGTACCAACATAAAAATCCATAACAAAGGTGCCAGTGGTATCAATGGGATTTTAGAAGGTGAGTCCTATCAGATAAGAATAAGATACTTTTTTTAATCCTTAAATATTTTGCAATGGTTAAAAGTTTGGTTAAAGCCAAATGTAATTATAAGTTTCTTGCATATATATTAATTTATAGTAGAAAGAAAAAAAAGGAATGATAGCACTCAGACAAAACAATGAAAGAGTTCAATGGGAAATAGTTATCTTGAGGAATGTGCTTAAAGCTTAATTTATTTGGATTCATAAATCTTGAATGGCAATAGTTGCATAAGTAACAATCTTCAGCGGTTCAATTTTCAATTATTCAGTTCGGAAACCAAACCACTCAATGCTGTTCTTCTTCTATATATTTAGGGCCCACGATCAATGGATTGATCATTTTTGCTCCTATGCATGTAGATGGGATTTGCAATATTTATGTGCTTGGTGTTGTAGAGGATATTCCTCTGGTTGCAAGGGCTGCTCAATGAGGGTATCATGAACTGGGGTTTGGAAGGCCTAATGCAATAGAAGCAAATGTTTCAAGAGTTGTCGCCTCAACTGTTCCTTTTGGAAGCTTGTTCCCGTCCCTGATTGTCTTTGGCAGGAATGAGCAGTTCTTGTACTGGCTTCTTGCTGGTATGAGCCGAGCTGCCTGTCATCGTCATGGCCTCGTCACTGTCTTAGAGGGAGAGTTTCTGTATAATGCTGGAGCAGTGGACTAGCCCATTATTTATCCTGTACATCATGGGGAACCTGGATAGCTGTCGTTGATATGTTACTACCAAGAAAATTTGAACTTGAGTTTGAGGTTTTTAGTGAAGCAGCTCTCCCTGATCTTCTTCTCCACTGCCTTGTTTTAATGAAGCAGTTCTCCCTAATCTTGTTCTCCACTGTCTTGTTTTTAATTAAGCAGTTCTCCCTAATCTTCTTCTCCATTGACTTGTGAACTTACACTAATTAATTCCCCATTATCACGTTTCAACTTAATATTCTATTATTTATTTTCTAGATGGACCTCACATACTATTGATCCAATAAAGATGAGACAGCTCTGTTGATTTATATAAAATAAATGTGTTAAATTTATGATTGTCTAGTGAATCAAGTTTTAATCTAGGTTGTTATATTTTTAATTTTAAGTGTAAAAAAAAAAATAATAATAATTAATATAATTTTAAATAGTAACTTAGTATTTTAGCCTTTTAACCTTAATTAAGGAATATTATGCTACCTGAAATCTTAAACCTTTTTATCAAAGCAATTTGGTAGATTCTAATGTAAACTGATACAAATTGAGAGACTTATAAATTAATCTGTAATTAAATGAAACTGATAAATGTAATCTAAATGTATGATCCACTATTCAATTAACTATCTAAGTTATTTTTTTATAAATGCTTTTTACGTTTGAATTATCTATAACAAAACATTTCTGATTGTAATTTTTGTAATGTCTTTCATATTTATTTACATGTTATACATAATTTCTAAAATAAAATATTAAAAAACGAATATGTTTTTATTTTCAGTTTGACTTTTTCTTCTCACTTATTACCATTATCCTACTTATTACCATTATCCTACTTATTACCATTATCCTACTTATTACCATTATCCTACTTATTACCATTATCCTACTTATTACCATTATCCTACTTATTACCATTATCCTACTTATTACCATTATCCTACTTATTACCATTATCCTACTTATTACCATTATCCTACGCATGGTCACATTCTTAAAATACACCTTTTTGAAAGCAAATTTATTAAAATACATTAATAAGCTATGAGAAGTATGAGTTTTAAATAAACTGAGTGGACTTTCCATGTGGAAAAAATACTTCCCTCCATGTACAGCACCCCAAATTTTTCTGCATATAATTTGAACAAATTAACTGCATCATTCTATATATCTGACCATCTTTAAGGTCCATTGTGACAGAGCCTTTAAAAATATAGATAATTTTTCTTTGTTGTTCCTTTAAACATTTTACCTTATTGATATTATAGTCCGGGTAAA
This sequence comes from Lymnaea stagnalis, assembly GCA_964033795.1. Classification (NCBI taxonomy): domain Eukaryota; kingdom Metazoa; phylum Mollusca; class Gastropoda; family Lymnaeidae; genus Lymnaea; species Lymnaea stagnalis. Next base: position 968,893 of record CAXITT010000214.1, on the reverse strand, counting down.
ATCTGATCATCTTCTATAAAAATGCTTGTTGTAATATATGGGCCTAGCATCTTCATGAAGTTACACATAGGACTTAAGTCTCCTCAAATTTTGCCTTTCTGTATTTTCTATATACTGACTGACTATGAAGAATGTACTGACATAGCATCTATCAGTACATAAATTATTGCATTTTATTTATTATTCTTATTCTGAAAAAGCAGAATATATTTTTTTAGTAAATTTGTGCACATAAATTAAATATTATTAGGTACTGGTATTTATTTTTCTTGCTTCAGCTCTTCTAGCTGAAGAGATGGCTTATCAGGTTTATTAACATATATTCCGTTGAAGGAATGTTTTTAAGAAAGCTAAGTAGACAGTAACTTAAAAAAACAACTCAAATCAATTGTGACATCAATATTATATTATCAAAATATATGGTTTTTCCAATCACAAACTATTAAAATGCTCAATGATAAAATAATTTAACCTACTTTGCAGATACATTTTTGTTTAAAAATCTGTCAAAATTATATTTTAATGCCGGAAGTTTAATATCCTTATATATGAATCTAATCTAAAACATTTTTCTTGTAAAATTCTAAGCACCCATGAGTAGAGCTACAAAGCACTAAGTATATAAACATTTAGGTTTACTGCACACTCAAACATTCAACAGTTTCTACTGTACACTCAAACATTCAACAGTTTCTATCTCTTCAGCTTCTCCAAACAATAAAATGTCAAATTGTAGCTTTAAATTTAAATATTATACCAGAGTTTATAGTAAACTAGTGGTTATTTTGAAAAATAATCTTAAACAGTTAAACAATAATTTGAAAATGGTATTTTAATTTAATCCTATGGGATAAAAAAAATTCTAAATTAACAATCAGCTTCAGTAAAGGTATAGATATCTGAAAGTTAGAAAGAAACTTGTAAAAACTTTATAAAGATTGTTCCTTCTCCAGACAGATGGCAACAATAATGAAGACTAGAGCAAAATTCCATAAACAATTTCATACAAATATAATATAACGCATAGACAGTATAAAAAGACTTGCCCTTTCTGCACAACACTTTTTTAAAAATTCAGTATATTTTTAATTTTAACAAACTGATCAACTAAAAGGCTTGGGGATTGGAAGTGGGTGTTTCGCATAGCAAAGATGTGACTTTTCATAGAAATATAAATTTAAAAATTCCCTGATTGTCCTCTCGAACAGTATTTTTTAAGCAGAAAAAACAAGAAAAAAACAAATATTATAAACTACTAAAACATATGTTGATTTCATTCCCATACTTTGAAGCAAGTTTTAATCACATGACCATCAAAGTTTGTTCGAATGTAATAAGAATCATCATATAAGTATTGCAGACAAGATTGTGTTTGACATTAAGTAAGTTAACATGTTACAAATCATTATTTTAACATGCTATCAATATATACAGTTAGCATCACATCCATTTTAAATAATTTTTACACACTATTTACATTATTTAACCATTCAGTGCTGCCTCTAGATTTTTGTTTCCAAAAAATTGCGCACAGCCAGGGGTGTTCTTTTCTGAAAAATAAAATGGATACATTTTGAATCATAAAGGTAAAAAGAAATGTAAATACATTTAATAAGATAATAAACTGAAGACTTTGTAAACTGAACAATTGTATTTTAACTTTATGTACCCAATATAAACTGAACTCTTGTACCCAATATGAACTGAACTCTTGTACCCAATATAAACTTGAACTCTTGTACCCAATATAAACTGAACTCATGTACCCTATATAAACTGAACACATAACAAATATGAATTTAACCCATGTACTTGATGTACCCAATATAAACTGAACACTACGTACATTGTGAAATCAGCAAAATAAGAAACCGCCATTTAGATGTGAAATTTTCTTAATTCACATATTTAGACTTAATCAGTTGATGCGGGTAAAAAAAAAAAGGTCACATTATTGACATAGAATACATGGAATTATTACAAATCTGTTTATAAAAAAATTGAATGTTAGAAGTAATTAGCTCCTCAGATTCAAATTGATCCACATCCATAAAGAAAACAGCTTTTCTAGAGGGTTTTTAACATGTTTTTTTTTAATTAACTAACTACATCAATTAATTTGTTCAAAGTTAATCATCCTTTTAAAATAATAATAAGTATTAAAAAATTAAATGTTATAAATCAGTTTTAATTTTGGTTAATTTCTTATACTTCAACAGCTTTTGGTACATTTAAAAAATTCCATGTTACATAATAAATTCAATAAACCGAATGGAATTCAAGAACCAATCTTCATGTTATAAAAATCACCCACTGAATAATGAATTTTGAAAGTTTGATAAATGCTAAAAATTTATATTTCACTTCTGGAAAATTACAATTTTGTAAATATCTTACTTTAACTCATTTTGTTTTTTAATAGTAATTGTTATGTTTTTATAAACAAATAAGAACGTTTCAAACACACACAAATCATGCTGTTAGGATTAGAATAAAAACATTTTTCATTGAAATGCCACAATTCATCTTATTTAAGAATACCAGTATCTTAATTATAACCCTTTCACTTCCTACGTCTTTTCAAAACTCCCACCCTAACTCCTTCACATCCTACGTCTTTTCAAAACTCCCACCATTAACATCATTAAAATAAATGAAGGAGTGGCAGTCCATCAGTTGATTAATTAAGATAATACAGTCAATAACTTTCCACAGAGATGTTAAAATCAACAGGATCCTTATGAGCCCATACCATGTTAATCCTGACCTGCACCGTGTCATTCCTAAAAAGGAGACGGAATAGTAGAAGCAGCACAGTAATGCTCCAGATGATGAAATAATGAATAGGCCTAATGAATACACCTATCTGGTACAAGATGTGTGGTATACACGATACTGCAACCACTCCATGACAAACTCAACATATGGCAACCATACTATGACAAAACTAAATCTGCAGTATGATCCACTGATAAGGCTAATTACTTTTTAAATACTTTATTATTATCAGTGTGTAGGTTTCTTAGTATTAAAGTTACCAATAGAAAAATTTTATAAATTAATTCTTTTATGGAGGATATCTCATTCAGCAGAGTTTCTAGAAATGATTTATCCTGATTAATTAATAATTCAAACTATTAGAGCATTTGAATTGTGTCTTATAACTGGAAAAATCATATACACTAATTAAAAAATTCAAATGATAAAAGACAGTAGAAAAATTATATAGTTGTCAAGTTTTGAGATGAATTTACACAACATGAACTAACTGTAGGCTAGCATTCAATAAAACATGGATCACAAATACCCTAGCAAACATAAATACACTCAAGTGTAAGTCACATAAATGAAATAAAATTACAAGTATTTTTTTCTTAAATACCGGAATGATTACTCATTTATAAAATGAATGGACACAATTTAAGAAAGCTAAAAATTTAATGTATTATGTTTAATTATAGCGCTGCTGATGCTTCTTCTGTGCCACTGGTGTAACCTTATTCGAGGCCCGAAGTTTTCGAAGAAGCTTCTTGTGAAAAGGAGTTTTTGAAGTAGAAAGTCCACCTAGTCCCGGAATGATAAACGATTCTTTTGGTGGAGTTTGATACATGGAAACCTTAGGGGTCATCATTGGCATAAATTTTGGTGGAAAGTGTGTTACTGGCTGAGAAGGGGTTACCGTGTGAGGTACGACGCTTGTTTTGTCAGGGCAAGATACAGGGGATTGAAGAGTTGCTTCAACTACTGTTTGACAAACATGTTTCTTGTGTAGGTCAGCTACACCGGATAAAGTTAAAACAGGATGTTTACTTATCTCTCTATCAATTTTCTGTTTACCCACAAAATCTGAACTATCAAATCGTGGCTTAAGCTTCCCCAAGTCTTCGCACACATTTTTTTTAGCTGAACATGGATCCTTGGATTTTGTTGATTTATTTTTTATGTCATTGTCTTGTTGCTCAAACAATAATTTCAGCTGGGCGACAGAATTAGATACTTGATGTTTTTCCCGTTTCAAAAGCTGAACTCTTGTATGCAATGCAGGAGCAAACAACCCATTCTTCATTTCATCAACATCGCTTTTGCTCTCATCTGTTTTGCTCTGATCTGTTTTGAACAGCTTTTTCTTCCTAAGGAAAACGTTTTTCATATGTTTAGAAAACTTAATTTTTTTAACCTTAAGTTCCTTGTTTTCATCACACTGAGCGTCTGCAAAAAGAACCTCATCACCTCTGCTTGCTGTTGGGCAGTCAAAATCTAAGCTGTCAGTTCCTCGGTCATCTTGTTTCACTATTTCCTTATGGCTAGCATTCTCAGAGCACACCCCTACATCATTAGTTTGATGAGTTTGAGGAGATGCATCAATATTTGAGATGGTCGCTTGTGAAAACACCAGCTTTCTTTTCATGAGAGACCTTTTTTTATCCAGAGATGAGGATGGCAGAGCTGGTGTGTTAGAGACTAATAAGTTTGTTCGTTTTAATCCATTTGATGGAACTGCCTCGACACACACTAGTTTCAAGTCTTGGGAAGGATCGGTGTCATCAAAAGCTGAAGTAGTAATGTTTTTATTAGTCATCCTGGACTGTTGGAACTTATTTTTCACAGGTTTAAGCCACATGTTGGACTCACCTGTATTGTTTAAGTTTTGATCGTTGCTATTTGAGGTAGATTGTCCTGAAGTCATTTTATAAGTCATTAGTGCTGACACCTCTGTGGGTGTTGCCATTTCCTTAAGGTTATAGTTTGATTCTGACACCTGTTTATCAAACTGTGCTGGACTTTTTCCATTATATCTGCTTATCTTGCAGCTCTCAGGTTTGTCCTCTGTTATGGCTACAGAACTCACAGGAGCTGGGTCAGAACTCACAGGTGCTATGGCAGAACTCACAGGTGCTATGGCAGAACTCACAGGTGCTATGGCAGAAATTACAGGTGCTATGGCAGCACTCACAGGTGCTAACGCAGAACTTACAGGTGCTGTGTCAGCACTCGCATGTGCTATGGCTTCTGGTTCTGCTATATTAGCAGTTGGCCTTGGATTGAGAACCAACTTCATTACTTTAAGGCCATGGGCTTCATTAAATCCATCATTTTTTTTACATAATTCAATATGTAAGTGAGTGGTATACCGTAAAGTATCCTTGTTACCCATGTTTGAATGTACAGTGTCATCTGGCACAGCTTTGATGTCTAAAACTGGTTCCAAACAATGCTGGTAACTTTGGTTCACAGCAGAAACAATGTCACATTTGACAGATGAGAGTAAATCAGTCTCAGCCAACACTGGCTCAGTTACAAATGGACATAGATGACCCATGGTGCACTTGGCATTGACATGACCATTCTTACTGGGTTCAACAAGCACTTTGGGAGCACTTTGATCCACAGTTACATCTGAAACAAGCCCATCACACTGAAACACAGCATTTGAACAGCAGTCAGCCGTATTGCTTTGATCCACAGTTACCTCTGAAACAAGCCCATCACACTGAAACACAGCATTTGAACAGCAGTCAGCCCTATTGCTTTGATCCACAGTTACCTCTGAAACAAGCCCATCACACTGAAACACAGCATTTGAACAGCAGTCAGCCGTATTGGAAGATTCCACACAATTTTGAGTACTAACAGATAAATCTATGGGTAGCACAACAGATGTCAGAGTGTCACTTGTCATACATTGACAGCTAACTAAAGGTGATCTAGCATGTATTTCTTCCAGGAAACTAACCTGCTGCTCAGACTTTGACTTCTGATCTGGCACTTCTGATTTGGTACTGCATTTGCTCTTGGAGCCAAAGAACCCTTTCTTAATCTTTTTAGGGCCTTTAGATGTCCGTGGTGAAAAGCCTATTTGGAAAGCAACACTCTCACGACGCTGAAAATTAACAAAAAAATGTATCATCTTAGCTAAGTATGAAAATTATAACTGACATTTATCTTTAAAAACATCTGTGAATTGTCATTTTAAAGGTAGAATTTGAAGAGATGACTACATTGCATTAACAGCACAAATTTAGACTAACGGCACAACCTGGCACTAACAGAGTTAACTAAGTTTAAATTACAATAAAACTAAAATAACAAAAGACACGGGTCAGAAATCTTACGTCATGATCATTTTCACTCACGCCAACCGGGTTGATGTTGAACCGAGGGGATCTTCGGGGTGTTCTTTTCTTAGGGGTAAATCGTGGGTTGGGGCGTGCTATCGGAGAGCCTAAAGCTTTGACCTTTCCGCTCCAAGCAGGCGAGGCACCGTGTGATGGGGTGAACATCCCAGATATCCTCCGGGGTTGTTTGCCAGGAGTGGGTGGTCCTGGCCGCTGATAGGCTGGGGCTGTGCGAAGCTACAAATGTGGGAGTGAACAGGGATATGTATCAGATTTCAACATCTAAACAAAATGATCAACAGGTCATTGTTTGATGAATGTTATTAAGAGGTTATGAAATGACAAAGTCGAATAGTTTATTAGACTCATTTTTATATCAATGGAAATAATGTGGTGCTCAAATTTTAAATTTTTTTTTAAATTAATAATTTGATTTTCATTATCAATGTGTCAAAAAAAAAGTTGTTAAAGAGAAAGATTAAGGCATTTTAATATCTGCTCAAATTATAAAATAATACAAAGAGTACTTTCAAGACATTTCACTCTATAGTTCTTTCCACCCCATAGATATTAATTACATTGTATTACATTTTTTTTGTATTTTCCATCAGACTTTTTATAACTGAATTTGCTCCTTGGAGTAATGTAAAATGTAGTTAAATATAAATAAAACAATTTAATATCCAGTTAACATATTTACAACATAAAAAAACAAAACTGTAAATTGATAAGCAATAATGAGCACACAGATACAAGCTCTTCATTAACTTTTTACAAGCATGGCAACTTTAAAAAAAGCTTAGCTTTAAAAAAAACCTGGATAATAAATGACTACAAAAGCTAAATAATCCATGAAATCATTCAAATAAACTATTGTGAATACTTTTCTAGACCAGACATACTAAATGTAAGATTGTGTTTACAAAAAAGGAAGCAGAGTAAAATTTGATAAACATTCATATCTAGGGAGACACATACGTTTTTTGTTTTATCTACATTACGATAATAGAACCTGTACGTGAAGAAAATAAGCTACTATGAGTTGTTAAATAATGACCAGCTACAATTTCAAGGACCAGATGTTATCGACAAGAGAGGAGTAACACTACTGATGAATGCTACCAGCTAGCAAGCAATAACATGATAGAAAAACATGGCTGTAGCCCAAATAAGAAGATATAATCTACAGAGGTCAGCTACTACAGAGGGTGGCTACATGGATTTAAAATATTGAATAGTAAACTTTGGTGTACCACTGGATAGTAAATGATTTGTTCAGCTTCACTGGGGGAAACTTCAGATTTTGTCTGAAACAAATACACTGGCCATCAGATAAATAACTGAACATCTTTTTAAGCCACTAGTTGTCTAATTCGACTCTCACTGATAACAAAATAGTCAAAACAGTCTGAAGCATAAACCATTTGTCCAGAAGGTTCCCAACCTTTTATGACCCACACCCCACCAGAACACTCACAAGGGTTTAATATATTTGTTTTATCAAGACCCATTTCCGTCATGCAGCCTGCTCTGACAATACCAGGTTATTTAAAATACCTATCATGTTCCTTAGACAAAATACATTTTATTTGGAATTAAAAACACAGAACCTCAAGTTCTGACAGCTGATGATGAAACACAAACTGTTCATTTGATTCAATAAAGCACACTCAAATCAACATTACCTGTTTAGGAGGACTTTCCTCAAACTTTTCATCACTTGAGTCTTTGGAGGATGATTTTCTTTTAGTGGCAACATTTTTATCTGTTATTTGTTGAGAATAATTTGATGATGCTGTATGAGTTCTTGAACTTGACGACCTGGCTGGACTTGCCTTTGAAATAAAACCAAATAAACCACAAATAATTTTAATAATAACTCACAACTTTAAATTCTACAAGATTCAAATATGTTTCAACTCTTGTCTAGTGGATTCAATCTGCTTTTTAACACATGATGATGACCCCCCAAAAAAATAATAATAAATTTAAACAAAAACAAAAATATTAGGGTTTGAAACCATAATAATCTTATAAATTTGATACTTAGTGAAAGGTTTGTCAACAAACAAAATGAGACCCAACTCAGATCTCCTTAAACTTTTGCTAATGAGTTTAGTAAATAGAAGTAAACTAGAAGTTGGCTTTAAAGTGTAGTAACCTTCCTTCTTTTGTCTGGCATCAGGCTCAGCCTCAAGGACTCATCAGCAAACTTTTCTTTTTTCACTGTCTGCATCTCTACAGGATAAGAGGACTTCATGTGAGGCGGGCACAACGTGTTCCTTCTCTGCAGCTCACTCAGTCGGTCCCATTCAAACTCTGGTCCTTCTGGTTCATTGGCACAGGACATAGCATTAGGCAAGAAACCAGCTGCAAGTTGGTATTCAATAATTATTGTTCAGGCAGAAACCAATCAATGGATTGAGGCAAGCAGCAACCATAAAGGTTGGATTAAGGGGGGGCAAATAGATCCTGGGAATTTATAGATGTTTATCAATGCTTGTATTGTTCATTGGTGGCAAAGATTAAAACTCTTAGTTCTAATATCAATAAATAACAAGATTAATTTGAATGTTACCATTGTTTGCACTCTTGATAGACTGAGAGGAAGATACTGAACAGATGCTCAAGCGATCCTCTGTCTGCCGTCCTTGGGTACCATGAGCTCTGCTTTGAGTCTCTGAGGCATTAAAAAGTGTGTCCCTGCAGAGAAAATAAGGAAATCTAAACTTACCGGACATGTTATCACAAATATTGTCAGTTCTTTTTAAATTAAATAACAGAGTTTTTTCTTCTTGATCTGTTGCAATGTATTTTATTGATCTATGTGGTAAAGCCCACAAGTAAGTACCTCTTTAACATGACTCTATCAGCAGATATAATCGTTTCATTGAGGTTGGGTTTCAGAGTTTCATTGTCTGTGGAGGGAAAAGGAATTCATTTTAAATTGAACAAAGTGAGATGAACAAACCAATTTGTTTCACTGATTTGGCCTAAGAGGGAATATGCTGATGAAAAATCCAGCTTTTTAATATTGTTAAATATATTAAAAAAGAAATGTTAAAAATAATAGTGTTTTTTTTATTATCATCCTTATGTTGACTACATTGCATATAACCTTTTTGTAAAAAACTTACCAATGGAGCGCCTTGATCTAAGACTTCTAGAGCTAAAAGAGTTCCTAATTTCCATTGAATCATCTGAAAAGTCTAAATATAAAGTCATGTTATTGATTAAATATTCAGCATAAGAGCATTAATCATAGTGTTGGATTCTTTCTCCCTGTTTGTAGCTACTCATTATACAATAAATACAAAGAATTTTTATTTACCGTACGCACTTGATCTAACGCCTGTCAGTTCCTTAGCCGACCCCTAGTTTTGGAGGGGAGAGTGTGTAGCTTGCTCGTAAGCCAACCCCATAAAATAATATGCTATTATAAGCAATATGTTCTAAAGAACATTTTTTTTTTTAATCAAGACTTTTAAAAATGATTATTGTATTACTAAAAGACTTTAAAACAAATAAACATATAGTATAAAGCAGTGGTTCAAAACCTGTGCAATGTGGAGCCCTAAATATGCACTTCTCAGGTAATCCTAGACCACTCCAGTTACCTCCTAACCACTATTAAATGGTAAGAAATAAGGGGAGTCCACACTAAATTGATTCTAAAAAGGGCTCCACTAGTAAATATATATATTATGTAAATTTAATTTTTACTTATTCGTCTTTTTGTTGTACTGATGAAGGCATGTGCCGAAACGTATAGTTTTGTAGTCTATAAAATTATTAGTAAAGCTTACCTTATATTGTTATATTGACACAAATTTTTGGTGTCTATTTAGTGCACTAGTAAAAAATGTTTGGCAACCACTGGCATAAAGTAAAAGACAGATACTAAACATATCCAAAAATAGACATAATGCAAATATATGTCTTCTGCTGCCCAGACTGTATCATAAAGAAAGGGGCTCTGACCACTTTTAAAATAGATTTTAGCTGCTGCTACAATGTTACAAAATATGACAAGCTGACATCTCATTACTGAATTTAGGAACTTTGAGACACTGCAAGTGCAGCCAATCATGGAAGTCCAATATAAGCCTGACCCAATTCTGCACACAGCTTTAAGCTGATGTTCATTAAGCTTTTCTAAAGATTGTGGTTGCCGACATTATTTAAATCAAAGACGTTTTTTAAACAACAAAACTATATTAATTCAAAACTCTTTGTTTGGAGGTAGACTCATCAAACAGTTGGGGATGGGAGCCTTTGGCTAAAAGACATAACTGAAACTTTTACTGAAGTAGAGAAGTATATACTAAAAGAAAGCTTTACAAATTAGGAAAAACCATTGGTGTCAATGGTCATTTCTTACCTTTCTCAATGAGGGCATGCTTGAAGTGGGTTTGATCCCCCAACAGGGCCGTTCCTGCTTGCTCCAACTGATGTTTATAGTCTCTGAGTTGCCTCTCTGAGAAATCAAGTGACGTCCTAATTTGATTGATCTCAAAAGCTGAAATACAATACAGGAGTGGATTAGTGATCCTGTAACGGTGCCACTAGACACAGAGAGACCACAGGGCTTAATGAAATGAGGAGGACCTTGCAACACTTGGCCAGAGATGCAGTAGTTCAAAGTTCATGTTTTATCTCAAAAGACAATTCCTTGAAAAATTGTCATCCATCAGGTCAATGTGTTACAGATAAATAAAATTGATTTTAAATTAATATCAACATCAATATATGTAAGACTTTCTGATTAAACATTCTACAATCAATTCTTGAAGTCCACTTAATATCTTCATACCAAAAGCTTTGTTTTCCTTCTCTTTTATTTCAAGTTTTTGTCTCATTTCCTCGTACTTTGACTGCTCGCTCTCATTCTGTTTTTTTATCTTTGCACTTTTTTCTCTCTCCAGCTTTAATTCCTTGTTCAAATTTCCTTGCATCTCCTTCATCTTCTGTATTTTCTGTTCATAAAGCTTGCATTGCTCAATCATACTTTGAGACCCCTTTTCAGATTTCTCCCGCTGAAATGTTAAAAAAAATGTTTTAACAAGTCAATTTCACAAAAAGATAATATTTTTTAAAAATCTAGATAATCTTTTCCATGTAAGAAGCTTTTACAGTTACCGTATGTCATTATAATTTTGAATAGGTCATCTTGTGGGCACCATGTTTTTTGTATTTGAAATGTGCAGGGTTTTTTTCGTTTCTTTTCAATCAGCAATTATTGATAGCTATATAATATTCATTCAGTTGAATTTTTTATCAAGGTTAAATTTTCATTAGGGCAGTGCTTCTCAAACCTATTTTGGTTCACAACACATTATCCTAAGTAGTAGGTCCCACTGAAAACAATTTTTAAGTTAGCAATTCTTTGATAACTTTTACAAGCATAATCACAAACTCTTAGAAGTTTTGCGACACACCTAGCATATCTTATGTGACACTACTGTGCCATGGCACACCTGTTGAGAACCACTGCTCTAGGGTTTAAAAATATTATTTACTAAATAATATTACCACAGAAAAATCTTTAGTTATTGATGCCCTACCTTCCTTTTCTCCTCATCTAGCTGTTTTCTTAACTCTTGACAGAATTCATTTGCTTTCCTCATGTGTCCATCATTTTCCTTCACTCTCTTAGTCTCTCGTTCCCATAACGATCTATTCTCCTCTTGTAATGATTTACACTTGGATTCAAAATAATTTTGTTGTGACTGTAAATCAAAGAAAACATATAATGTTAAACTGTAATTAAATATTATATTAAAATTTTTCGCCATAGTTTTCAATATGCTTAAAATAATTTTGGGCAAAACAGTTGTGCTGGATTTCTTAAAAACTATTGTAAGCTTGCTTTAATTATATAGTTGATGAAATTTTTTTAAATTCTTGAAGTCCTATTTCAAATAAATTTACACACAATAACAACTTCTAAACATTACCTTCAGAATTTCCAATTGTGCATTGTTTTCTTTTTCTCTTGACTGGTAAGCCTCCAACTTGCAAGCCATATCAGAAATTTGCTTCTTAAAATCAGCAACAGTGCACTCTTGCTGAATCTGAACATTCTCTAGTTCTTTCATCAGACTCTTAGATTGATCCTTTCACATGTGATTAGATTTATACATTAAGTTAAAATTTGATTGCAACACATCTTATTCTTAAAACTTGTCAATTAAGTTTATATATAACAAAATAGAGACATGCACTATACTATTTGGTTTAGTTAGAAATACATTATTGGCATATACTGTTTTTATAAATATATGGAGTAATTTATAAATACATTAAAATTAAGTTAATGATATTCAATAATAAGTAATTTCCTTGCATATTAATTACAAAACCCTATAAATTTTAACTGCATGAAAACAAAATACAAGATTAAATGCTATATTTTTTATTTTACCTTCCAAGTTTTCAGATCTGAGTCGTTTTCTTCTTCCCTTGATTGATAAGCCTCAATCTGACTTGTGAGTCTTGCTATTCGCTCCTCAAATTCAGCTATCATTTTCTCATGCTTAATCTGCAAGACCCCTAATTCTTTCTCAAAACTACTTGATTTTTCCTTTAACAAAATCATTTCATAAAACTCATTAAAAAAGGAAAAGTATGAATAGATTTATATAAAAATTAAAGGACAAGTATCTCCAGTGTTAAATTATTTGCATTCTGTCCTTTCTGCTTACTTAAAATATTAATTTCTTATTTAATTTAAAATGTGGGGGAAAAACATGATTTTTCATAAAAAACCAAAAAAAAAACTAATAGAGACAAGACTCCAGTATATCAAAGTAAATTTACAAAGACTAGCAAGTTCTAAATATTACCTCCAAAATTTTTATTTGCGAATTGCTTTCTTTTTCTTTTGAATGATAAGCCTCCAACTTGCAAGCCATATCAGAAATTTGCTTCTTAAAATCAGCAACAGTGCGCTCTTGATGAATCTGAACATTCTCTAGTTCTTTTATCAGACTGTTAGATTGTTCCTTAAATACATAATTAGATTTATACAATTAGATAAAATTTGATGACACCAGACCTGTTTACTCTCAAACTCTTAAAATCTTACAATTACATCATAAAATCGTTCAATACCTTATATTTATAGTAAAAAATAAACATACAGTATTTATAATGTTTACACCTCAAAATCGCCAAAATCGTAAGAGTAAACAGGTCTGTGATAGGACAACATATTTTTAAAACTTGTCAATAAAGTATACTTATATATAAAACAAAAAATGAGATATTCAAAATACTATTTATATGACTTAGAAATATTAAATTCTCGGCATTTATTGTTTTTATAAATATATATATACAAATATTGAACGATTGGGTAAATATTTATAAATTCAATGAAATAGCAAAACGAGGTATGTGGAAGCTTGAATTTCAGGACAGGACAATAAGATTAGAACGTTTCGGCATACAGCCTTCCTCAGCACACAGGACAAATGAAAATATCACAAGGAACAGAGCACAGTAAACAACTCAAGAAATATCCATTGTTGTTGCCGGAAGTATTGTTACGGGAAGTGAGAGAATATAAATACTGACGCTTTGAAAAATAAGGTCCACAATAATAATGGACCAGAATATCTAGGGATACATAAACACACAGCAATAAGAAAATAGTAGAAATACAGGGAAACAGAAAACATTAGTAGGATAGTATTTGATAAATACCATATGAAGAAATGGTGCCAAACAGCTGAATAAATTTATTTTTCCATTTTAACCCTTTCTGGTAAGTTATAATTATTATAAATTCAAACAACTTAAGTTAAAAATATTCAATGAGACAATTTGCTGTTTAATTTTTTTGTAGCTCTTTTAAACTGTGACTGCACAAACATACAATAAAAGAATAACAAGCTTTGTCTTTTATTTTTACCTTCCAAGTATTCAGTTCTGAGTTGTTTAGTTTTTCCCTTATTTGATAAGCCTCAAGTTGACTTGTAAGTTTAGTGTTTTCCTCCTTGAATTCAGCTGTTACTTGCTCATATTTAATCTGAAGGACTTCTAATTCTTTCTCGTCATTACTTGATTTTTCCTTTAAAAAAAAAAAATGTTCAAAAACACTTGTCAAAAAAGGAAAGGTATGAATATGTTTATATGAAACTTAACGGACATGCATCTTCAATGTTAATTTATTTGCATTCTGGCTTTTGTCTGCTTTACATATTAATTTCAGTTAAGACATCATCATCATCGCCTTACGTCCCGTCTGGGGCATAGGACACAAACAAAGGCTCTCCAGGCATCCCATTCTTGGGCCAGTCTCTCCAGCTGTCCCCAGATGTGTGAACTCTTTTTGGTGTCTGCCTCTAGTTCCCTTCTCCAAGTCATTTTGGGTCGACCTCTTTTTCTCTTGCCCTGGGAGTTCAAAGTGAGGGCTTGTCTCGTAATACTGGATGCAGGCTTTCTAAGAGAGTGGCCAATCCATCTCGATCTGCACTGGCAGACTAACTCTTCCACTGGTTCTTGTGTGCGCCGCCAAAAATCCTTGTTGATGATAGCGCTGGGCCAGCGGATATGTAGAATCATTTCGAGACATGAGTTGATAAACGCCTGTAGCTGTAAGACATCACTCCAATATATATAAAAAAAACAACTTTAAAACAGTAGCAAGTTCTAAATATTACCTTTAAAATTTCCAGTTGTGAAATGTTTTCTTTTTCTCTTGACTGGTAAACCTCCAATGTGCAAGCCATATCTGTAATTTGCTCCTTATAAGTAGCAACAGAGTGTTGTTGCTGAAGCTGGACATTCTCTAGTTCTTTCATTAGACTGTTAGACTGTTCCTTTAATATGTGATTAGATTTATACAATAAAATGTTTATAAATACATTCAAAATAAGCTAATAATATTCAATAATGAGACATTTCCTAGTGTCACTTGTTAATTTTATAAACTTTTAAAATTTTAACTGCCCAAACAAAAAATACAAGGCTTAAAACACTTTGTCTTTTATATTTACCTTCAAGATCTTCAGTTCTGAGTTGTTTTCTTCTTCCCTTGATTGATAAGACTCAAGCTGACAAGTAAGTTTAGCAATTTGTTCCTCAAATTCAGATATTGTTTTCTCATGTTTAATCTGCCAATCCTCTAATTCTTTCTCTTGATTACTTGATTTTTCCTTTTAAGAAATTGTTAAAAAACACTCATTAAAAAAGGAAAGGTATGAATAGATTTATCTAAAACTTAATGGAAAAGTATTTTTAATCTTAATTTTCTTGCATTTGGGGTATTGTCTCCTTAAAATATTACTTTCTGAGTTCATTTATTGTGTTAAAAAAATATATGATTTTTCATTTAAAAACAGTTAATACATCACTACAATATATCAAAGTGAATTTACAAACAGTAGCAACTTCTAAATATTACCTTTATAATTTCCAGTTGTGAAATGTTTTCTTTTTCTCTTGTCTGGTAAGCTTCCAACGTGCAAGCCATATCTGTAATTTGCCCCTTATAAGTAGCAACAGAGTGCTGTTGCTGAAGATGAATATTCTCTAGTTCTTTCATTAGACTGTTAGATTGTTCCTTTAATATGTGATTAGATTTATACACTTTATTGAAATTTTATAGCAACACAAAAGATTTTTAAAAGATAACAGTTAAATTAAATATATACAAAAAAAGACATACAAAATCAAATATAGTTAAATTAAAAATATTATATTCTTGGCATATATTGTTTTTATTTATAAAAAAAAGTTTATAACTTCATTCAAAATAAGCTAAAAATGTTCAGTAAGGGGACATTTCCTAGTGTAACTGGTTAATTTTAAAAACTTTTAAAATTTTAACTGCTTTAATACAAAATACAAGACTTTAAACGCTTTGTCTTTTATTTTTACCTTCCAAATATTCAGTTCTGAGTTGTTTTCTTCTTCCCTTGATTGATAAGCCTCAAGCTGACTAGTAAGTTTAGCAATTTGTTCCTCAAATTCAGATATCATTTGCTCATGTTTAATCTGCCAGTCCTCTAATTCTTTCTCTTGATTACTGGATTTTTCCTTTTAAAAAATTGTTTTAAAAAACACTCATTAAAAAGGAAAGGTATGAACAGATTTATCTAAAACTTAATAGAAAAGTATTTTTAATCTTAATTTTCTTGCATTTGGGGCTTTGTCAGCTTAAATTTTTATCTTAGTTCCTTTTATGTGAGGAAAAAAATGGGATTTTCCATTAATAAAATAAATAAACGATTAAGACATCACTCCAGTATATCAACGTAATCTTACAAATAAAAGCAAATTCTAAATATTACCTTCAAAATCTCCAATTGTGAAATGTTTTCTTTTTCTCTTGACTGGAAAGCTTCCAACGTGCAAGCCATATCTGAAATTTGCTCCTTATAATCTGTAACAGTATGCTGTTGCTGAAGCTGAACAATCTCTAGTTCTTTCATCAGACTGCTAGACTGTTCCTTTAATAAGTGATTAGATTTATACAATTTGTTAAAATTTCATCCCAACACAACAGATTTTTAAAACATGACATTTGCATTATATATAATATATATTAAAAAAAAGAGACGTACAAAATGCAATGTAGATCAGGTCTGCACAACTCAAAATGTAAGGCGGGCCGTAATACTTTATGGAAAACTTTAGGGGCCGAAAGAAAATAGGCATGGGGGGAAAGCTATTAAGAAAATTGTCATAAAAAAAGAATATGTCTTTACTTCGCAGGCGGCAAACTGGTTGCTGCGGACCACGAGCCGTATGTTGTGCAGGCCTGATGTAGATGAATTAAAAATATATTCTTGGAATATTTTTATAAATAATAATTACAGGTACAAATATTGGGAAAATACTAAATATTTATATACATTAATAGTTCGGGTAGTTTATTAATACATTCAGGATAAGCTAAAATATTCAATGAGACATTTCCTTGTGTTACGTGTTATTTTTACAAATAAAAAATACCAGACTTAAATTATTTTATTTTTACCTTCCAGGTATTCAGCTCTGAGTTGTTTTCCTCTTCCCTTAATTGATAAGCCTCAAGCTGACTTGTAAGTTTCGCAATTCGTTCCTCAAATTCAGCTATTATTTGATCAAGTTTAATTTGAAAGTCTTCTGATTCTTTCTCATGAACACTTGATTTTTCCTTTTTAAAAAATATTTTTTTTAAAAACTCATTTAAAAAAAGAAAAGTATGAATAAATTTATATAAAACTCAATGGACAAGTATTTTTAATATTAATTTTCGTGCACTTGGTGCTTTATCTGCTTAAAATATTAATTTCTGAGATTATATAATAAGTGTATGAATAAATAAACTACATAAGATATGACTACAATATATCAAAGAAATTTAATTTAACTTCCTTAACACAAAATAACAGACTTAACATGATTTGTCTGTTATTTTTGGTTACCGGAAATTTGATAGAAAGAAATGTCGTCAACGAAAAATTGATCTACGGAAATTTGATCGAACGGAAATTTGGTCGAAAATTTTAACGTGTGAACTGAAAAAAGATTTGACCAAATTTCTGTTCGATCAATTTTCGGTCTACGAAATTTCTTTCAATCATATTTCTGGATACTGTTATTTTTACCTTCCAAGCGTTCACTTCTAAGTTATTTTCTTCTTCCCTTGATTGATAAGCCTCAAGCTGACTTGTAAGTCTAGCAATTCGCTCCTCAAATTCAGCTATCATTTGCTCATGCTTAATCTGCAAGTCTCCTAATTTTTTCTCTCGAGTTCTTAATTTTTCCTTTTAAAAATTGTTTAAAAAACACTCATTAAATAAAGAAGGGCATAAAGAGATTATCTAAAACTTAATGGAATATTTTTAATCTTAGATTTCTTGCATTTACAGACCTGTTTACGCCCAAACTCCTAAAATCGTACAATATCATCTCAAAATCGTACAATGCAGTATTTTGATAGTAAATAAATAAAAAATACAGTACATTTAATGTATACAATAACTCATCCTTTAGCATGTTCAGTGGAATCGAGTTAAAGCTGGCGTCAAAATATGGAACTGTAGGTAAACAGTAGATGACTGACGTTAGCTGTTAACTGCGGTCACTTTGATTTGCAGACGTGTATCTGCTAATACATATCAATTACTATTTGGGTTAACGTGCTGATCACATTATCCCAGTCTGTCGCAGGTCAAACTAAAATCACAAATTGGGACACCCCACCCCACACCACCCACGNACACCAGCAGTCAGCCCCCCCCAACACCCGTTGTATATATCCGGTGGCTGCGGCTTCCTCATCAGGGCGTTGCGAAATATTTTTAAAAATTCATTATTTTATTTTCACTTTTAAACCAATGGGACAACTTTCGGTCGTGGTGCAAACAGTAACCCACTAAGCAACCGCTGTTTGCAGTTCCAGATGGCGCTCAGTGACCTACATACACGTTATATTTATTTTTATCCAACCCTTTATTTTATTGGTGTATTCGCTATTTCGAATTGTACATGTTTAGAATTCGACAAAAACGTAGTGTGGCATAGGCGCAGGGAAACGAAACTATTAGAACCACTGGCGTAGCCCACCGAATTATACGTAACACGTGGCCTTACCATTCGGTGGACTAACATTACTGTAACTTCTCTACTTCTGACTTTAGGTATAGCTAGCGAGTTCATTTGTGAAAATACATCTTGACAACATCGCGACGGCAATTCCTAGTCCTACTAAACATTGGCTAGTATTTTACAGCATTCGAGATCTAAATGTGCTTTTTTAGGACTTTCAGAGTTGCGGGATGAAGATTGTAGTATTTTTAAATACCGCATGGACTTTCTGGCGAGGAACATCCTCTCCCCTCCCCACCCCCCAAACTGACATTACGAAAATGTGGGTGGCGGTGTTGATTGTATAGATTTAAATATTCAGAACCGCGCCATACACACTATCTCCTAAATCCACACCACTCATTTTGGCTCTGATTGCTACTGAAAAGTCCGACTTGCAGAATGTGCAGCGCGCGTATGATGGACCCTTCTATGAAGACCTCAACACATTAAATTGTGTCTTATATCCAAGCAAGACTATAAACTTTCTTTATCTTTTGTTGAAGCTGATGTTTATCGGTAGAAGTTTCTTCTTCATCATCGGTTTCGCGTGCATTTCTTTGTGTCGAGGCCATATCGTAAAAATACTCACTAAGTAAACTAAACTAGGGGACCGAAACTAAAAAGGATAACTGATTCCATTAATGGTAACATTAAAATCAGGCAACGTGCGCACCCGTCAATGTAGCCAAATTCGAACAACAAAGCTGTTTGGACAATGGGACATTCATGTATAACATACCTGGTACGCAAAATAAACATTAAAAAGTTTTATAAAATATTTATAACCCGCCCCCCCCCAGCCGCACCTTGTCAACGTAAACCAAAGGGCCATCTAACTATTACGTCAAACAAAGGGCCATCTAACTATTACGTCAAACAAAGGGCCATCTAACTATTTCGTCAAACAAAGGGCCATCTAACTATTACGTCAAACAAAGGGCCATCTAACTATTGCATCAAACAAAGGGCCATCTAACTATTACGTCAAACAAAGGGCCATCTAACTATTACGTCAAACAAAGGGTCATCTAACTATTACGTAAAACAAAGGGCCATCTAACTATTACGTCAAACAAAGGGCCATCTAACTATTACGTATTATGTACCGCTGAGGATGCGTATGACAAGGGGGGGGGGGGGGGTTGTCAATTAGAATGCACCTACATTTATGCATACAATAATTATCCTGTTTCTTATAGAGTCACCCGTCATCTGAAAATCTGTGAATTCTAATTAGGCCTTTTATTTTTATTTAATTATCCTGTCTCTTATAGAGTCAACCGTCATCTGAAAATCTGTGAATTCTAATTAGGCCTTTTATTATTATTATTATTGCTATAAAAAAATATTACAATATTTCGCAGTAAGCATATAGGCCTACCCATATAAGTATAAGCTACTTATGCTTTGTGTTTTTCAAAAAGAGATCCCTGTAGTTGTAAAATTGAACATGACATAGTTTTAACACACTGTAGTCAGTAATTCGTCTTTCCGTGCTGGTGACGAAAGTTTTTTCCACCGGGCAGAACCACCCCCACCCCCCTCATTACTGGGGAAAAAAATTGAGCTGTCGTCTGATTTTTTTCCGTTTAAAAAAGGGGTGGGATGTGGGAGGGCAGTATTAGTAGTGATACCAAACTGTCGTATTACGATCGCTGAGGTAAAGAGCTGCTTTGCGAGTTCTACACATATTTTTTTTTAAATGCCGCTGACAAGCTCTTATAAAATATGCCCACATCCAACGTTCCAGTGCAGAACAGTGGGATCATGTATTTTATTGTAAAAAAACATCTCGTCTCTAGTTTTCTCCGTGTTCACAATCGCCGCAGTTCAAGGGAACAAAACTACGTCACACGCTGGGTAGCAGTCAAAGGGGATGGCAGTGAATAGTATAAATATTACCGGTGACGCAGCCAACTAGTTCAATGTTGCGGTGATATTTTTATAACCTTTGACACTCCGACCAACCCCCCACCCATGCGTCCCGTATGCCGCAAATCTCCTTCATTAACAGCCCCCACCTCCCCTCTCAGTGCGCACATAATATAATGAAGGATGGTT
The DNA here is from genome assembly GCA_964033795.1 of Lymnaea stagnalis. Classification (NCBI taxonomy): domain Eukaryota; kingdom Metazoa; phylum Mollusca; class Gastropoda; family Lymnaeidae; genus Lymnaea; species Lymnaea stagnalis. Next base: position 948,131 of record CAXITT010000214.1, on the reverse strand, counting down.
ACAACTTTTAAAAAAATTACAACCAATCGTTTTTCTCGTTCCATTCACCAGTAGATTTTTATTGGAAAAGGCTAAAACTTCAACAAACGAATTTTAATCGGAATTTTTTCTTTTTTCACCGGCTCTCTGAAAATCGTAGTTTTGGCGGGTCTCGGCGTACAATCGTAAAAGACATCTCAAAATCGTACATTGTACGCCAAAATCGTAAGAGTAAACAGGTCTGCATTTAGGGCTTTGTCTGCTTAAATTTATTTTTTTTATCTGAGTTTCTTTTATGTGTGTGGAAAAAAATTGGGTTTTTTTCATTAACAAAATAAATAAACCATTAAGACATCACTTCAGTATATCAACGTAAACTTACAAATAGAAGCAAGTACTAAATTTTACCTTCAAAATTTCCAATTGTGAAATATTTTCATTTTCTCTTGACTGGAAAGCCTCCAACTTGAAAGCCATATCTGAAATTTGCTCCTTATAATCAGTAATTGTGCACTGTTGCTGAAGCTGAACATTCTCTAGTTCTTTCATCAGACTGCTAGACTGTTCCTTTAATAAGTGATTAGATTTATACATTTTGTTGAAATATCATAGCAACAAAACAGATTTTGAAAACATGACAGTTGCATTATATATATATTCAAGACTTAATATATAAATATATTAGGTAGTTTATTTATACATTCAAAATAAGCTAATAATATACAATGATGAGACATTTCCTTGTGTTACTTGTTATTTTTTACAAACTGCTTTAAATTTAAACTGCACGCACACAAAAAACAGACTTAAAATGATTTTTCTTTTATTTTTACCTTCAAAGTATTCATTTCCGAGTTGTGTTCTTCTTCCCTTGATTGATAAGCCTCAAGCTGACTTGTAAGTTTAGTGATTCGCTCCTCAAATTCAGCTATTATTTGCTTATGTTTAATTTGCAAGACCTCTGATTCTTTCTCTTGAATACTTGATTTCTCCTTTTTACAAAAAAAAATTTTTTTTAAACTCATTTAAAAAAAGGAAAGGTATGAATAATTTAAACTAACTATTTTTGGACTAGTATTTTCAATTCTAATTTTCTTGCATTTGGGGCATTCTCTGCATAAAATTTTAATTTCTGAGTTCCTTTTATGTGTGTGAAAAAATGTGATTTTTTATACGAAAATAAATAAACTAGTTTTGACATGACTCAAGCATATCAAAATAAATTTACAAACCCCTTTAACTTTAACTGCCCCAACACAAAATTAGAAACTTAACATGCGGTGTCTGTTATTTTTACCTTCCACGTATTCAGTTCTGAGATGTTTTCTTCTTCCCTTGATTGATAAGCCTCAAGCTGACTTGAAAATTTAACGATTTGCTCCTCAAATTCAGCTTTTATTTGCTTATGTTTAATCTGCAAGTCCTCTGACTTTTTCTCATAAACACTTGATTTTTCCTTTTAAAAAAAAATTATCAAAAAGTTATGAATGGATTTAAATGAAAATTAATGGACGAAGTATTTTCAATCTTAATTGTCTTGCATTTAAGGCTTTCTCAGCTCAAGTTATTAATTTTTTGAGTTCCTTTTATGTGTGAAAAAAAGAGATCTTTCATGATAAACCAAATCGCGGCATTTCAAAGTCAATTTACAAACTCCTTTAACTTTAACTGCCCCAACACAAAATAAGAGACTTAACATGCTGTGTCTGTTATTTTTACCTTCCAAGTATTCAGTTCTGAGATGTTTTCTTCTTCACTTGATTGATAAGCCTCAAGCTGACTTGTAAGTTTAGCGATTCGCTCCTCAAATTCAGCTATTATTTGCTCATGCTTAATCTGCAAGATCTTTGATTCTTTCTCTTGAATACTTGATTTTTCCTTTTTAAAAAAAAATGGTTTAAAAAATCTCTCATTAAAAATGTATGAATAGATTTATTTAAAACTTAATGTACTAGTATTTTCAATCTTAATATTCTTGCATTGAGGCTTTCTCTGCATAAAATATTAATTTCTGAGTTCCGTTTATCTGTGTGAAAAAAAGAGATCATTCATAAATAAACCAATTAGGATATGACCACGGTATTTCAAAGTCAATTTAAAAATTCCTTTAAATTTAACAGCCCCAACACAAACAGCCGTAACATGCTGTGTCTGTTATTTTTACCTTCCAAGTATGTAGTTCTGAGATGTTTTCTTCTTCCCTTGATTGATAAGCCTCAAGCTGACTTGTAAGTTTAGCGATTCGCTCCTCAAATTCAGCTATTATTTGATCAAGTTTAATTTGCAAGTCTTCTGATTCTTTCTCATGAACACTTGATTTTTCCTTTTTAAAAAATGGTTTTTAAAAAAGGTCATTTAAAAAAAAGAAAGGTATGAACAGTTTTTTTAAAATAATGGACTGGTATTTTCAATCCTAATTTTCTTGCAATTGGTGCTTTCTCTGCTTAAAATATTAATTTCTGAGGGTATTTAAAAGTGTCAAAAACAATTTTTTTTCTCATTATAATAAATTTTAAAAAATTAGACAAGACATGACTACAATATATCAAAGAAATTTAAAAACCCCTTTAATATAATTTCCTTAACACAAAATGACAGACTTAACATGCTGTGTCTGTTATTTTTACCTTCCAAGTATTCAGTTCTGAGATGTTTTCTTCTTCCCTTGATTGATAAGCCTCAAGCTGACTTGTAAGTTTAGTGATTTGCTCCTCAAATTCAGCTATTACTTGCTCATGTTTAATCTGCAAGACCTCTGATTCTTTCTCTTGAATACTTGATTTTTCCTTTTAAAAAATGGTTTTAAAAAAACTCTCATTAAAAATGTATGAATAGTTTTATGTAAAACTTTATGGACTAGTATTTTAAATCTTAATTTTCTTGCATTGAGGCTTTCTCTCTGCATAAAATATTAATTTCTGAGTGTATTTAAAAGTGTCAAAAACTATTTTTTTTTCATTAAAATAAATTTAAAAACTAGATAAAACATTACTACAATATATCAAGGAAATTTAAAAACCCCTTTAATATAATTTCCTTAACACAAAATGACAGACTTAACAAACTGTGTTATTNAACATTCTCTAGTTCTTTTATTAGACTGTTAGACTGTTCCTTTAATATATAAATAGATTTATACAATTTGTTGAAATAGATTTTTAAAACATATTAATTTACATTATGTATACATAAAAAAACAGAGACATACAAAAAACTACTTAGTTTACTTAGAAATATTAAATTCTTGGAAGAGATTGTTTTTATAAATATATATTTATATATATATATATATATATATATATATATATATATATATAATATACAAATATTTGTAAATTATTAAATATTTATATATATAAATAAAGTATGTAGTTTATCAATACATTCAAAGTATGCTAATAAAATTTAATATTGAGGCATTTCACTGTGTTACTTGTTATTTTTACAAACTTCATTAAATTTTAACTGCATAAACAACAAAATACCGCACTTAAAATGATGTGTCTTTTATTTGTACCTTCCAAGTATTCAGTTCTAAGATGTTTTCTTCTTCCCTTGATTGATAAGCCTCAAGCTGACTAGTAAGTTTAGTGATTTGCTCTTCAAATTCATCTATTACTTGCTCATGTTTAATCTGCAAGACCTCTGATTCTTTCTCTTGAATACATGATTTTTCCTTTTAAAAAATGGTTTAAAAAAAACTCTCATTAAAAATGTATGAATAGTTTTATGTAAAACTTTATGGACTAGTATTTTCAATCTTAATTTTCTTGCATTGAGGCTTTCTCTCTGCATAAAATATTAATTTCTGAGTGTATTTAAAAGTGTCAAAAACTATTTTTTTTTTCATTAAAATAAATTTAAAAACTAGATAAAACATTACTACAATATATCAAGGAAATTTAAAAACCCCTTTAATATAATTTCCTTAACACAAAATGACAGACTTAACAAACTGTGTTATTTTTACCTTCCAAGTATTCAGTTCTGAGATGTTTTCTTCTTCCCTTGATAGATAAGCCTCAAGCTGACTTGTAAGTTTAGTGATTCGCTCCTCAAATTCAGCTATTATTTGCTCATGCTTAATCTGCAAGATCTTTGATTCTTTCTCTTGAATACTTGATTTTTCCTTTTTTAAAAAAAATGGTTTAAAAAATCTCTCATTAAAAATGTATGAATAGATTTATTTAAAACTTAATGTACTAGTATTTTCAATCTTAATATTCTTGCATTGGGGCTTTCTCTGCATCAAAGTTTAATTTCTGAGTTCCTTTTATGTGTGTGAAAAAAAAAGAATCTTTCATAAATAAACCAAATAGGACATGACCACAGCATTTCAAAGTCAATTTACAAACCCCTTTAACTTTAACTGCCCCAACACAAAATAAGAGACTTAACATGCTGTGTCTGTTATTTTTACCTTCAAAGTATGTAGTTCTGAGATGTTTTCTTCTTCCCTTGATAGATAAGCCTCAAGCTGACTTGTAAGTTTAGCATTTCGCTCCTCAAATTCAGCTTTCATTTGCTTATGCTTAATCTGCAAGTCCTCTGATTCCTTCTCATGAATACTTGATTTTTCCTTTTCAAAAATGTTTATTTCTCTTTAAAACTCATTAAATAAGAGAGGGCATATAGAGATTTAAATAAATATTAATTGACAAGTCTTTTTAATAGGAATCATTTTGCATTTGGGACTTTCTCTGCTCAAAATATTAATTTATGAGTGCATTTAATGTGTGGGGGGAAAAAAAGTAACTTAAAAAAAAAATATTATAAATTAATAAAACCAGTTAGGACATCACTCCAGTATATGAAAGTAAAATTACTAACAGTAGAAACATTCAAATAATACCTTCAAAATTTCCAATATTGAGTTGTTTTCTTTTTCTCTTGTCTGGTAAGCCTCCAACTTGCACGCCATGTCTGCAATTTGCTCCTTATAATCAGTAACAGTGTGGTGTTGCTGAAGCTGAACATTCTCTAGTTCTTTTATTAGACTGTTAGACTGTTCCTTTAATATATAAATAGATTTATACAATTTGTTGAAATAGATTTTTAAAACATATTAATTTACATTATGTGTACATAAAAAAATCAGAGACATACAAAATACTACGTAGTTTACTTAGAAATATTAAATTCTTGGAAGAAATTGTTTTTATAAATATATATTTATATATATATATATATATATATATATATATATATATATATACATATATATATATATATATATATATTTTTATATATATATATATATATATATATATATATATATATATATATATATATATATATATACACATATATACAAATATTTGTAAATTATTAAATATTTATATATATAAATAAAGTATGTAGTTTATCAATACATTCAAAGTATGCTAATAAAATTCAATATTGAGGCATTACACTGTGTTACTTGTTATTTTTACAAACTTCATTAAATTTTAACTGCATAAACAACAAAATACTGCACTTAAAATGATGTGTCTTTTATTTGTACCTTCCAAGTATTCAGTTCTGAGATGTTTTCTTCTTCTTTTGATTGATAAGCCTCAAGTTGACTTGTAAGTTTAGCGATTCGCTCCTCAAATTCAACTGTTATTTGCTCATGCTTAATTTGCAAGACCTCTAATTCTTTCTCTTGATTACTTGATTTTTCCTTTTAAAAAATGGTTTTAAAACACTTATTAAATAAAGAGGGGCATAAAAAGATTTACATAAATATTAATGGACAAGTATTTTTAATCTTACTCATTTTGCATTTGGGACTTCCTCTGCTTAAAATATTACTTTCTGAGTTCATTTAATGTGTGAAAGAAAAAGTGATTTTTCAGTTAAAAATTAATAAAAGAGTTAAGACATCACTCCACTATATCAAAGTAAAATTACAAACAGTAGCAACTTATAAATATTACCTTCAAAATCTCCAATATTGAGTTGTTTTCTTTTTCTCTTGACTGGTAAGCCTCCAACTTGCAAGCCATATCTGCTATTTCCTCCTTATAATCAGTAATTGTGCACTGTTGCTGAAGCTGAACATTCTCTAGTTCTTTCATCAGACTGTTAGACTGTTCCTTTAATATGTAATTAAATTTATACAATTTGTTGAAATTTCATAGCAACACAACAGATTTTTAAAACATGACAATTTGCATTATTTATGTACAAAAAAGTGACGTACAAAATACTATGAAGTTGAATTAGAAATAGTATATTCTTGGCCTATATTGTTTTTATAAATATATAAAAGAATATTGGGAAATGTTTATAGCTATTATATAATACCAAAGGTAATATGTCAGTAAGTAAAGAGAATTGTTAATGAGTGTATTTGGTGCAGAGAATAATTGTGTAGCTGTTGGTATTTAGTTTGTATTGATGAAGTTTTGGGGTATGAAATGCTTAATTTTGCACCTAACACCAAAATTTAATATAGCATGAAATTCTTGAGAGAAAGAGTAAATAATGTGCAGCCGGGCAGAAACAACACTCCCACTGCTAGAGTATAAATTGTTGCAGTTTTTTCCAGTGTAGATAGTGCACCTCCAGGAGAGATGAATTTCACAAAATATATCCATCCTGTGACCCAATGTGCTATACTTTGCTTTTCTTATATGGGGATTCAGGATGGACTAAGATCAGAACAAAGGTGTTGGGCAAGGAAATGTGTTTCAGCTTCAATAGTATTCATAGTATTTTGCCATTGGTGAGATGGAAACCTTCACCAGGCCCTCAACCCAGGAAAGCTAACTCACCCAACATTGTTGATGCCTATTGCAAGACAGAGGCAAACCATCTAAATGGGTTTAGAAAAATAAAAACACAATAAGAGCTGAAGACAAGGATGAGGCCCATTAGTGAAAAACCAAAATTTTTGAGGGCTCTATTGCCAGGAAACAAAGTTACATTGCCTTCAAACTTCATGGGAGTCCAAGACATATGGCTCAAAATTACAAAGATACTATAGTTATGGTCAGGAAGTATGGCAAACTTGACTTATTAGTAGCAATCATGTGTAATCCTAAATGATGTGAAATCATAGAAAACTTACTTCCCCATCAGCAACCATGCGACCAGCCTGATAGAGTGGCAAGAGTTTTTCAGCTGAAAATGAAATTGCTACTTAAAGACTTAACCACACTACATAGATTTGGACATGTTAGGGATATGCTCTAAGTGATTGTGTTTCAAAAACGTGGTCCACCAGGAGGCACATATTCATGGCCCCGGAACAGAAAGCCTGTGAGAATGAAAATATTGACAAAATTGGATGTGCAGAACTCCCTGATAAAGATGCCACCGGATGCTACATGAAATTGTAAAATCCTGTATGATACATGGTCCATGTGATCCATTAAATCCAAATACATGTTTTAGGAAAACAGCAAATGCACATAAGAATAGCCAAAAGATTTCTGTGCAGAGGTTAACAGCAATGTCAATGGTAACTCCAAATATTAACGCTGAGATGATGGTAACTGTGTTTAACCTTGGGAAAATATTGGATAATAGTGGATAACAGGTGGATGATGCCATACAACCCATAACTGTCTCTGAAATACAACTTCCACATGAACACAGAGATTTGCAGCTTAATTCAAAGCGTTAAATACCTCTTCAAAAACGTTTACAAGGAGCATAACTCTGGACTTATTCGATTTGTTACTGTCCCCACAGAACAGGAAGGTACATTCGATGAGACGAAGTAAAAAATTATTTGGTGACTTGATATAAATTATTTGGTGACTTGATACGTAAGTGCACCTCAGACATGCTGGAGTCTCGGGGAATACAAAATCCACAACCAAACTGATCATGTGGAAAGATTAAATGTCCACCTTGAGGACAAGCATACAATAAATTTTATACCAGGAAAGGAAACTGAAGGATTATAGAAAAAAGCAAACATTCATTTAAGGTCTCTGTCTTGGTTTAAACTTAATCAGGAAGACCCTAATGCCAGAGAGCATTTATATATTGGAATTCCCAAACACTATACCTGGGATGACAAACATTCAAAATGGAAAGCACACCTTAGAGGACATGAAACTGCAAGAGGCAGAATATTTACAGTGAATCCCACAGATAGAGAAAAAATGATTCCTCCGAATATTCCTTCTCAATGTTGGAGGAGCAACATCTTACAAGGACCTAAGAACAGTCAAAAGAACTTTCCAAGAAGCATGCATTGCAAGGGGATTAACTGATGATGACTCAGAATGGGACACTTGCCTAGCAGATGCTGCAGTCCATCAAATGCCAGTAAAACTTAGGCAGTTGCTTGGATTTATTTGTATCATGTGCAAGCCATTGGATGCAGCAGAAATAAGCACAATCTTATAAGAGACGATTTCATGATGGAGAAAAGCTCTTTATTTAAAACTGAATCTGTGCTTCGAACACGTGGAAAGTCATGGCAGATTTTGCCCTAGATATTCTAAACAGCAAATATGACACATATGGCAAAGAAGCGTTTTCTAAAAATTTGAAAACCCTAACTTACTCAAACGTCTTTTTCTTTTCGATGTACCTGGAAGACGCGGTAAAACAACACAATCTATGTGTGTAGCAAAAATTAATTAGTTTTGCCATGTGCATTTACAGGTATAGAAGCAAATTTGCCTTGGGGTGGCGGAACTTCCCTCAGTTGCTTCAAGCTGCCTTTTCTAATAAATGAAACATCAAACTGTAATGTTTGACATACAATGGATGAACTGAAAAAGATCAAATTGATAATCTGGGATGAAGCTTCAATGGCCCCGGCACATGCAATAAATGCAGTTGACACACTATGTAAAGAAATCTTAGCTGAAGATCGAAAATTTCCTTCTAAAATCCATTTGGAGTTGCAGACTTCTTTTTCTGTGGAGATTTTAAACCAATTCTCGGTTGTTCCACATAGGTGCTGAAGGGAAATTCTTCATGAATGAAGAATGGTAAATTTTGGAAAAATATTCAGGTCCTAAAGTTAGATCAAAACATGGGTGCCTATGAGGACAATGTCCCATCAGAACACAGAGGATTTTCCAAAAATTGGCTTATAAAACTTCAGAATGGAAAATTACAAGAGCCAGGATCTTTGAAATTCCTCTAGTCCATTCCTACATTTGCAAGTGTAATTGTTACAAACCCCTTTAAATTTTAACTGCACCAAGACTAAATAACAGACTTAAATGCTTTGTCTTTCATTTTTACCTTCCAGGTCTTCAGTTCTGAGTTGTTTTCTTCTTCCCTTGATCGACAAGCCTCAAGCTGGACAGTAAGTTTAGTGTTTTGCTCCTCCATTTCAGCTATTATTTGCTCATGCTTAATCTGCAAGTCCTCTAATTCTTTCTTTTGATTACTTAATTTTTCCTTTAAAAAATTCATTTAAAAAATGGAACGGTATGAATAGGTTTATTTACAAATCAATGGACAAGCATCTTCAATCTATTTTCTTGCATTTGGGATTTTCTCTGCTTAAAATATTACTTTCTGAGTTCATTTAATGCGTGGAAAAAAAAGTATTTTTTCATTAAAAAAATAAACCAGTTAAGACATCACTTCAGTATATCAAAGTAAACTTACAAAAAATAGAAACTTCTACTAAATATAACCTTCAAAATTTCCAAAAGTGAGTTGTTTTCTTTTTCTCTCGACTGGTAAGCCTCCAACGTGCAAGCCATATCTGAAATTTGCTCCTTATAATCTGTAACAGTATGCTGTTGCTGAAGCTGAACATTCTCTAGTTCTTTCATCAGAGTGTTAGATTTTTCCTATAATAATTTATTAGATTTATACATTTTGTTTAATTAAATAGAGAAACAACAGATTATTAACCCTATCCACCTCAAATGGGTGTAACACACCTGGAGACAGTCTTTGATTGCTGACATCTCGAGTTTCCTTTTAATAATTTTTATCATACTCGACCTAATCCAGAAGGTAGTTTGAATTAACACCTTGGTGGATGCAATTGTATAAAGCCTGCGAAAGTGACTTATTTTTTGGGGCTTGTGAACTTTTTTGTTTGGTTGTTGTTTGTTGATTATTTGATTCTGTGTCATCAATAAAATAGATTTTGACAATGAATAAATATTATGAATACATTTGGGTACCAACAATAATTAAATGTATTCAACTTGACAAACCATTTCAAAACAACAGTCACATGTACACATAGGAAATAGAGGCTTTGTGGCTCAGATTGCACAGTTTTTACATAAAAGCACAGAACGGTCTTTGCAAATATGCCCAATAAACTTGCTGAGTTGAAGTGATTTGGGCAGATGTTTGAAGTGTTTGTAAAGATTTCAAAACACTGACGAAGTTCTGCCTCACAATATCTTGATGCGTCTGGGCGTATCTCCTTTACTTGCGAAAGGGTGAGGAAGTGTGCAAGTCAATATTGACTGTCTGTTGTCTTCATGAGACAGTGAGTTAGTTGCATAGTTATATTTAAATGCCACTCTTGATGTCATTGATGTTAAGTCAAAAATGTTGAAAAACACAACCAAAGGCCATCTTTTAATTTTAGTTTTTTTGTATTCACAGAGAACACTTTCACCATTTAGTCCATGGCGAATATGCCTCCTTTAATTTTGTTGTTATAGTGCACAATTTCTGGTTTCTTGCATTCAGTTTCACTTTCTATATCTGGACGGTTGTGTATTATGTTCAGGAGCAATACATTTTTCTGCTTCGAGCTCTGGTATTTGATAAGGGTGGTTTCTAGTTTGAAAAAAACCCACTAATTTCATAGGGCAGAGCCTTCTTTTGCTTGAAGCCCTTGGGGTAGGAACATCTTGTTCCGTTTCACGCTTCCAACTAGGGTTAGTCTGTTCTTGGCCATTGGTTCCGCAAGTTGTAAGGGAATGAAATAATAGTCTGTTCTGAAATTGAGGAAGTCTCTTAAGAGAGAAATCACAGTCTCTTCCAACATTTCTCCTTGCTGGGAGGGCACTTGCATTTTCTTTGCCGAGATATTGGCATCCGCTCAGAGGATAGTTCGAAGTCGATTCACAGTCACAGGCCCAGAAGATTTGTATTCTATATTTGTCAGGCTAGCTTGGCATATATTGAATAAATCTGCATCAACCTCTGAAATCAACCCGTTGCTCACCTACTGTCATGTTCTTTCCACGGACATAATACCTTGCCAAAATACTCAGGAATGCTTCTCATACATCTCTTATTATTTGATCAAAGATGTCACGAGCTAGAAAGGCTTGATCTAGTATCATTGTTGTTAAAACAAGTATGAATCTCATCATTGAAAATGTGCCCTAAAAATAGGATTTCCATCAAAATGGCTGAATAAAAAGTCCACTGAAATGCTGTTGAGATGAAGATTGCCAGTGTATAGTAGTAGTAGCAGTAGGCAGCCAGTAAAAGCTTTCATTTAGATCGTCATCATTCCTTTGCCATTTGCCTCCTCTTACTTTCTTGCATTCACTGTTGGTGCAGTCAACTAATGTTTGTATCATTTTTTTATTAATGTACAAAAGACATGCTTCAATGAGAGAAACAATGTGATCCATATCCGTGAAGGGAGTTCGGTTTCAAGGCAACTAAATCATGCCACATAGTAAAAAAGAAAATAAAGAGAACCAGAGGAGTAGCTAGAGTGTTTGGCGCCCGGGGACAATTTTCATTTTAAAGAGCCTCCCTTTCTTTTCTCAACTCTCAAACCCAATTATTTTGATCAATAAAATGATATCAAAGCACATTTTAGCGCCCCTAACTAGTCTGGCGCCCAGGGACATCTGTCCCCCACTGCCCCCCTAGCCAAGCCTCGGAAGAGAACCATTTACTGTGAAATAAGACTATCGGTGCAACCCACCCAGTTTCCAGGAATAGCCAGAAACACTTTCTCCAATTATAGTATGTGTACGGGTGCGCTAGACCCTGTTGCTAGGGACAGGGTATACAATATGTTGAGGTGGATAGGGTTAAAACTTGTCATTTATGTATCTATATACTAGAATAGAGACATAAAAAATGCAATTTAGTTGAAATAGAAATATTATATTCTTGGCATATAAAATTTCGACACATATATGGGGTAATTTAAAAATAAACTCAAATTAACCCACGAAGTGTGGTCTGCCAATCATCTCGGCCGATTTCCTCTTTCTAAACTGTATTGGCCGATTTTAATTGCCTTGAAAGAATAAGTTCCAGTCCAACATTTTAAACCAAATACAACTAATTCCTTTTAATAATAAATAAACTACAGTTTTTCCCTCTTCTGTGTCCTTTTTGTAAACTTTGGAGTTATTTTTTTCAACGATCTTTTTCAAGCAACTTTGTGTAAGTAGATTTTCGCAAACTGGATGAGGCAATAGCTGGACCATCTGGCTTACAAAATAAATCAGGAATCTTTTTATCTTTTTGATAATTCTTATTAGTTAATGACTTAGTTGATTCGGAAGATGATTTTCCGATTACACATGTAGACAAAGATAATTCAATTATTTTCCTAGTGGGTCAGAAATCGAAAGTTGGGAGGATTTAGACCTAGGCCTAGAGCGAGTGTGCGTTGCACCAACAACATGACTCGTTCAAAACTATGTTGCAAATGATTTTGTACCAACAAAAAATAATTGGATGTTGTACTATATGTTTTCTTATATTTCATTTTATGGATTAAATAATAATATAGCAGCTATTTGTTACTTGAACGTAATTATAGGTATCAGAAGAATTTTTTTTTTTTAATCTATTAATAACTAAAACATATACAAGTAATACATTTTCTGAAAGATATATAAATATGTTATCATATTATATAAACACTATAATAATATGCCTTTAATTTACTTTTCATTATTTTCTTTATTCTTGGTCACTCCAAGGTCAAGGTCACGGTCAGTAAGTATAAAATATCATTAAAAAATAGCCAGTAGGATTCCCCACTCAGTCTACTTTAAATAAATATAGCTTTATGGGGTCTAGCTATAGTATTTGCATGTAAAAAATCACCTTTTTCAAAGGCACCCAAAAAGCTCAAAATTCCCCGCGCAGTACAGAAACATTACATACATACTTCGTGGGTTAAGATAAATATTCAATAATAAGACATTTTCTTATGCAATTAGTAAAAACCCCTTTCAATTTTAACTGCAGCAACAAAAAATAACAGACTTAAAATGTTTTCCCTTTTCTTTTTACCTTCCAGGTCTTCAGTTCTGAGTTGTTTTCTTCTTCCCTTGATCGACAAGCCTCAAGCTGGACAGTAAGTTTAGCATTTTGCTCCTCCATTTCAGCTATTATTTCCTCATGCTTAATCTGCAAGTCCTCTAATTCTTTCTTTTGATTACTTGATTCGTCCTTAAAACATTCATTCAAAAAAGAAAAGGTATGAATAGATTTATTTAAAAATTAACGATCAAGCATCATCTCAATTTTCTTGCATTTGGGCCATTTCTCTGATTAAAAAATTAATTTCTGAGTTCATTTAATGTGTGAAAAAAGTGAATTTTCATTTTAAAAAATAAAATAAACCAGTTAAGACATGACTACAGTACATCACAGTAAATTGACAAACAGTGGCAAGGTCTAAATATTACCTTCAAAATTTCCATTTGCAAGTTGTTTTCTTTCTCTCTTGACTGGTAATCCTCCAACTTGCAAGCCATATCTGAAATTTGCTCCTTAAAATCAGCAACAGTGCGCTCTTGGTGAATCTGAATATTCTCAAGTTCTTTCATCAGACTGTTTGATTTTTCCTTTAATAAATGATTATATTTATACAATTTGTTAAATTAGATAGAAACACAACATAGTTTTAAAACTTGTCAGTTCAGTATAAATATACATAAACTGAGACAGAAAAAAGTACCATTTAGTTGACTTTAAAATATTAATTTACTTCGCTCAAATTGTTTTTATAAATACATATATAAATATATATAAAAATATTGGACAACTTATATATATATATTATATATATATATATATATATATATATATATATATATATATATATATACAATTGTTATTTTAAATAAATTAAAATAAGATAAAAATATTCAATAATAATATATTTTCATATTATTTTATTAAAAACCCCTTTTTATTATAAAAATATATATAAATATATATAAAAATAATGGAAAAAATATATATATATATTATATATATATATATATATATATATATATATATATATATATATATACATACATACAATGGGTATTTTAAATAAATTCAAATAAGATTAAAATATTCAATAATAAGACATTTTCATATGTATTTAGTAAAAACCCCTTTTTACTTTTAACTGCAACAAAACAAAATAACAGACTTAAAATGTTTTCTCTTTTATTTTTACCTTCCAGGTCTTCAGTTCTGTGTTGTTTTCTTCTTCCCTTGATTGACAAGCCTCAAGCTGGATAGCATGTTTAGCATTTTGCTCCTCCAATTCAGCCAATATTTGATCATACTTAATTTGTAAGACCTCTAATTCTTTCTTCTGATTACTTGATTCATCCTAAAAACATTCATTTAAAAAGGAAAGGTATGAATAGATTTATAATGAAATTAATGGTCAAGCATCATCTCAATTTTATTGCATTTGGGCCATTTCTCTGCTTAAAATATTAATTTCTAAGTTCTTGAATGTGTGTGGAAGAAAATGTAATTTTTCCTTAAAATATATATATATATATAAATAATCCAGTTAAGACATCACTTCAGTATACCAAAGTAAATTTACAAACAGTTGCAAGTTCTAAATATTACCTTCAACATTTCCAAATGTGCATGGTTTTCTTTTTCTCTTGATTGGTAAGCCTCCATTTGGCAAGCCATATCCTCAGATTCAGCTGTTATTTGCTCATGCTTAATCTGCAAGACTTCTAATTCTTTCTTCTGATTACTTGATTTTTCCTTTAAAAAATAAATTAATTAAAAAAAGGAAAGGTATGAATAGATTTATATACAAAATCAATGGACAAGCATCTTTAATCCCGATTTTCTTGCATTAGGGCCTTACTCTGATTAAAAAATTAATTTCTGAGTTCATTTAATGTGGGAAAAAAAGTGAATTTTTATTTTTAAATATAAATGAAATGTTAAGACATGAATACAGCACATCACAGTCAATTGACAAACAGTAGCAAGGTCTAAATATTACCTTCAAAATTTCCATTTGCAAGCTGTTTTCTTTTTCTCTTGACTGGTAATCCTCCAACTTGCAAGCCATATCTGAAATTTGCTCCTTAAAATCAGCAACAGTGCGCTCTTGGTGAATCTGAATATTCTCAATTTCTTTCATCAGACTGTTTGATTTTTCCTTTAATATGTGATTAAATTTATAGAATTTGTTAAATTAGAAACACAACAGAGTTATAAAACTTGTCAGCTCAGTCTATATATACATAAACTGAGACAGAAAATATACCATTTAGTTGACTTTAAAATAATAATTTTCTTCGCTCAAATTTTTTTTATAAATTTATAGATTATGTCTCTTTTGATATTTTTATGTTTGTTCGGTGAGCCCAGCTCTAGGCTGGGGTACCGCGCTATAAAAGACCACTAATTATTATTATTTTTATTATATAAGTAAGAATATTGGGTAATTTATTTTTATATATATATTGTTTAATTTATATATACATATTTTGGATAATTTTAAAAAAAAATTTAATTAAGATAATAATATTCAATAATAAGACATTTTCTTGAGTAATTATTAAAAAACCCTTTCAATTTTAACTGCATAAACACATAATAACCGACTTAAAAATGCTTTGACTCTTTTATTTTTACCTTCCAGGTCTTCACCTCTGAGTTGTTTTCTTTTTCTCTCGATTGATAAGCCTCAAGCTGACTTGTAAGTTTAGCGCTTTGATCCTCAAAAGTAGTTATTATTTGCTCATGCTTAATCTGCAGGACCTCTAATTCTTTCTCGTGATTACTTGATTTTTCCTTTCCAAAAAAAAAAAAAAAAAAAGTATTTTAAATAATTAAAAGGCAATGTTTGAGTGTCATTTCTCAACTAAGTTGCAAGTGTCAAGTTTGCTCATGCTTAATCTGCAGGACCTCTAATTCTTTCTCGTGATTACTTGATTTTTCCTTTCCAAAAAAAAAAAAAAAAAAGTATTTTAAATAATTAAAAGGCAATGTTTGAGTGTCATTTCTCAACTAAGTTGCAAGTGTCAAGATAATTTCATTATTTTATTATTTTATAATATGCATTTTACCCCAATCAACATTGTAAGAATCATAAAAAAATGTGTTGAGGTACAGCATTTTACTCACTTTTAATTGCTGCTCAAAATCAATTTTTGACTTGTCAAAGTCAGCTTTCAGGGAGTCCATCTGCACATCCAGAGGATTAACAAAAAATATAGACATAAGACTTATTAAAAACAGATTTAAATAAAAAGTAATGGACAAGTATCTTCTGTATCAATTTTCTTGTTTTTGGGCCTTTGATTAAAATATTGATTTCTGAGTTCATTCAATGTCTGAAAAAACATGTTTTTTTTATTTTAAAAATAAATTAATCAGTTCAGCCATGACTCCACTATATCAAAGTTGAGTGAAACCAGGTATGTGATTTCAGATTCAGAAATAGGTATCTTTTGAAACAGTGTATGCATAGCAATTTATTCAGGAATGCTTTTATTTTCTTCTTAGCATTTGAATAAGTAAAATGTCAGTGTGATGCCTGATAGTGAGAAATAAATTAATTTTAGACAATGCATAGACTTTAAAGGGTTAACCTGGTATTTGAGTATACAAGCATTACCTGCATCAACCTGTTGAAGAGGGCATCTCTTTCTTCCTTGACTTCCTTCAACTCACCCATTAGTTCACGCAGCTGTATATCCACAAAAACACTCATGTTCTCACCAGCCTCAGTATCTGGGATTATTTAAAGAATTTCATGGTTTAAAATTTGTTTGCTGGTATAGTAGTAAACATCTGATCTCACAATCATAAGAACAAAACTTACACAGACCTGCCAACCTGCCAAGAAAAAAAATCTGTAGGGGCAAAGCACGCAAGGGGGCAGTGGGGCCGCTGCCCCCCAGAGATTGCGCCCCGTTGGGATGGGGGGTTTGTTAAGATCTATATACTAATGCACAGCCTTTTTAGTAAATAAAGAAATATAAAGTTATCTCCATCGTCTTTGAAGAGTCCACAGAACACCACAGAACATGAAAAAAACATTACCGGTACTAGAAATGTTTATATACAGATATATACAGTACAGAACAGAAGATCCATTTTATTTACATATGTACACAGGCAGCAAGAGTTCAGTTTTCCAGCATATCCCTAGTGGACCTTTTGCACTTGTCCAACAGCTCTTTGAACAACTGAAGGTTAGCATTGCAATTGATTTTAGTTACAAGCAAGTTAGATATGCTTGCCCTTTTTTCATAGTAATTTTTCTTTACAATCTTCTAGCATTCTGTGAGTCTGGAAACATTTCTTTGACTCTTGCATCAAAATGATCGGCTCAAGAAATATTTCTTTCCTTGTTTATTAATATCATTGTACCCATCAATTTCAATAGATTTAACCATTTAATTAATAAAAGGTTTAACAAAAAAACAAAAAAAAAGTCTGCATTATTTTTTAGCCTTGTTAAAGGATAAATCACGATCGGATCAATTAGTGATTGAAGAATGATTTGAAGATCGCGGTTCGCTTCGATAAAAACAAGGCAGTGTCTTCCAGTCCGGCGACCGGACAAATAGTGCGGGAGATATTCATTCGGCGGGCATGCCACGCTTTATAAAAAGCATTGTCACTTTTCAACCAACTGTTCATTATATATACCAGCAATGGTTCTAGTATTTCTTTTACATAATTGAACATATTTCTTTTTCATGTAAATGTCCAGACTATCTTGAATTTGTTGAAATAGAGTACGGTAAACTCTGATCAACAAGTAGCGGTCACAGAACAAGGCTGGCGGACAAATATCCAGCGCAACTTTGTTACGGTGGTTATGTGACTTGGTTGAATATATTATTTATAGATGAATATCTCGAGAATTTATTCACTTATTTGTCGGGTCGCCGGACATGTATGCACTTCGCAAAAACAAATGCAGCACTTCCTGTCGTACCCGATTATGCTTTTCTAGTGTTGCTTTTGGATTTTTATGACGGGTAAAAAATTATGAAGTTAGAAAAATCTGAATTTTAAGGGGATTGTCGGAATGAAGGGTACAAAATCTTTATAATTCCGACAAAATCGGAAGGGTTGGCAGGTCTGCTGATATTAGAAATGAATTGGCAGAGGACAATGTGAAACAAAGAATTCTTGATGACATCTTTAAGGGACAAGGTATCAGATGTTTTAAAAATGAATACACAATTAACAAGACACAAGAATTTAATTCTCTTTCAGTAACCATGTACCAATGAGGTTATACCAGTGAGGTTAAAGCCACTGATATCAGTAACCAGAATACTGGTATCAGTAACCATGTACCTATGCGGTTACAATAATACTGATAAGAGTGACCATGTACTTACCAATGAGGTAAGATTACGTACAGTTAAGAATTATCCACTTTAATATATTTAGTATAAAAATCCTGTAGACCAGCAAACTTTCCCTACCATTTCGAGTGCCATGAAGCTCGTCCAGTTCTTGACGCAGTGTTTTATTGACCTCCTTAACCATCTGAAAATTGCTCAGCATAACTTCCTTATCACTTTCCAATTGC
Source organism: Lymnaea stagnalis (assembly GCA_964033795.1). NCBI lineage: Eukaryota > Metazoa > Mollusca > Gastropoda > Lymnaeidae > Lymnaea > Lymnaea stagnalis. Next base: position 929,467 of record CAXITT010000214.1, on the reverse strand, counting down.
TGCTTGACATTGTGCATTTCTTCCAGCTGACGCTTGAGGCTCTCAACCTGATCCTGAAGCTGACTTACAGTTTGCTGAAGAATCTTCTGGTCATCATTTGTCTTCTTTAGTAAATTGAGCTATAATTGAGGAGAAATGAATTGTGTTTCTTTTTCAATGCCTCACAACATTACCAAAAATGACATGTACAGGACATATGGATCAAAATAAACTAGCAGTTAATTAAGTAATTTTGGTAACCTACTTTGGGCTAGTATTAAATATGTAAAACAGTGATTTAAATGAAAATATTTCATGCTTCACTGACTCACACAATAAAGCATCACAACCAGGGTCAAGTGGGACAAGTGGTAACAACACAAAGACAAACATTTTTAATCAGAATCTGCGTCTGACAGCTGTCAACAATGAGAAGTAAGAAAAAGTGACAGAGAAAGTCATGTTTACCTCATGACGCAACTTATCCAACTCCTCGCACTGTGCATTTATCTCTTTTTCTTGATGTTTGGCTTGATCTTCAAAATCTTGCAACTTTAAAACTTTGTTCTTATATCTGAAATAAAATATTCTATCTATTTAGGCTGAATCATTTTAACAAAACTTTATCTGAAAATTCATTATTTTATGTTCAGGTTCTGAAAAATTATATTACAACTAGCCAAATGTGTTATGTTTTACAGAAAATGTAACATTTATTGGTTTTAAATCATTGTCTTGTAAATACTTCACAAAATACTAAATAAAGTTTAATTTATTATTTTTTAAAATTTAAATATAGCTACTAATCAGGCTCTCTCTCTAAATGAAATCCCAATATAACACTTTGAGTAAAATATGCTGTATGTTTTAACGAATAAACATATTTTACGTAGTTTCATTTTATTTTTACTTTCACTTGTTTGAATATGTAAATATCTATTTATGGTCATCGATGCTTTTAAATGAAGATTTCCAGCTGTAGATTTACTTGAAATACAGTTTATTGAGTTCTTTGTTAATCTTAAAATTATTTCAAACCCACTTGAATAGTTCATCTTCCATTTCTCTGTAACTGAGTTTTAATTCTTGAAGATCATCCATGGCATCTTGTAAAAGAACAAGTTCTTTGATCCTGCTCTGCAATTTAGCAATCTCAGTATCTGAAACACAATGTAAAATAGTGGCTATACAATAAGATTTCGAACATTTCAAATTTCTGAATCTGAATACCTATTATAACACAAATAAAATTAAGACATGCTTGCACGCACACAACATGATATTTCACAAAAGATTTGTTACGTTAAAATCCTCTCATCCACAAACTTTAATTAAATTAGCTTAAAGATGGCATACCTTTCATAGCACACTGAGATATATGATCCTGAATTGTAAATTTTAACTCATCCTTCATATATATCTCATCATTCAGTTGCTGTTTTAACTTACGAATCTCAAGCTCCTTTTGATTCAGGCTGGCCTAAGTTATGACAAACAAAAAGATAAAGATGTATAATATTTAGCATTATTTTTTTAAAATGTATTTGGATGAGACACAGCTGCTTCATTTTGACAAGTAAATATAGAACTTCAAATTCAATTTACCTTTCTTTTTAAAAATCAAGAGCTTCCTACAAATAATATTTTTTTAAAATGTTTCTTGATGAAGGCTATGTCATACACTGGGTGGCCGAGCTTTCTGAACTGAGTCAATCCCCAGCAAAAGCCTAGACAAGCAAAAAGAACACTAGGACCCTGGATGGATGGGACACGTTAACCTTGAATAACAACTCATCTAAGAACTGTGAAATCAAATTCTGCAATGGAGTCCTATATGTGGTATGCAGAGAATGGAGGAGGATCGTTTTCATGTCATCTGTGGCGCCCCAACGGTCCAAGGACTAAGGGACATGATGATAATGATGTAGTATGACACTGACACAAAGAAAATGCCAACAACTCATGTGACGTGGAACATGTAAAGAGCAAAGTGAGATATACAAAATAAACACTGCTGGTCATCTACTGCATCCTGGTCTATTTCCATTCACCTTGACTAAGTCTTGCCATTGAAACAAATAATCAAGGACCATAGATTGAGGCTGGCAAATTGAGCAGCTGTCCCTCACTTTAAACAAAATACAGCTCAAGTTAAAGCTAATACTCCGTCAAAGCCTTTGTCATCTTTGCGTGAGAAGGACAAACAATATAATACACTAACTAAAATAGTATCTTTAATTCATATAAAAGTTAATGGCTGGGTAACTGGAGTAATATTTATTCAGAAAATTTACTCTTAACTTTTAAACATTGCTTGTCCAATATGATTGCTAATTTGAAAAGCCACTCATATGCAGTCATAACTATTTAACTAAAATATAATCAAACCAACTCAGGATGTGACAGACTGGTTTAGAAACTAAATTATCAAATTCTAAAATAAACTTTAGGAAATTTTATAATTACGTTTCATAAATTTTTACCTCAAACATCTTTAATTTATTTTATAATTTATAATTGGTTGTAGTCCTATCAAATAAAAAAATCTTACCTTTTGAATCAGCTGAGGAGATTGCACAAACTGCATAAGGAGTGATGAGGAAGATGTGGTATCAATACTAAGACCTCTAAGGGGAGATGATAGATCCTGCAGTGAACAGTTCAAAGATGTATTCGTCCTCAGTGGACTGTCTTTAAAAAAGAATGAAGCTGTGGTAGTGTGACGACGATCTTTTGGTGTTGATGCCTTTTGCTGGCACATGATGGGTGGACTGAAAGCACTATCTAAAGAAAACAGAAGAAACTTTTATGAATTCAACAGCAAAGAAAAAACTACATACATAAAAAGGGTTTTAAAATGAGATCAACAAAAATTTGTTAGCGGACATACAGAATACAACATTGCTCTTCAACTCTTGCTTCTTCCACTATTGTGGGGAAATTGTCTAAAAGTGGTCTTTACAAGTATTAGCAGCATTTTATTTACATATACATTTTGCATTTATTAACAAAGTTGAATTAGTTGAAATAACAAAGAAAAGAAAAACTGTTGCCACTTACTTCCTGGTACAATCAAAACCTTTTCAATGTTTTCCGTCAATACAAACTCTGTGCTTCCCGCCTGAACCACAGATTGAATTAGGTCCACAATATCTTGGTGCATTTCTTCAGGGACCTTCATTGCAGCATCCATAAAGTATTTACCGTTCTTGTCTAAAACTCCAATTCCAATGAGGACCAAAGCTATCTATATAATTAAAATCAATATAGGGTGACATTTTAAAATTCTGAAGTGTTAATCTTTATTAGGTCAATCCAGGAACCTGGAGACACAAACTTTATTTATTTTTTTTTTTTCCACCAGGTATGACAGAAACAGAATAATAAATATTTATTTATTATATTTGTTTTTGTTACCGTACTGCAGTTAAAAAACTTTACAATTATTTTAAGTTGCACTTTCATTAAAATTAATTTTAAAATATAATACTTTTGCAAGTTCCAACTCAACAAGTGCAGGAATCTCAGATTTGAGGATGGCGTCGAATTTAATAAACTTGTCTACTTGGATGCTGACACCATAATAGTCTGAAGAAGAAAAAAAAATGTAAGCGTACTAAAACCATAAGAATAAACCATTTGAAAATGCCTGAGAAATATATAATATACAAATCAAGGTTTTAATAGAAGATTAAAGTTATCATAATAGCCTAAATTATAAATGTTATTGTTCAATGTTATTGTTCAAAGAGACTGCTAGGCCTAGGTTATTATTCAAGTGTATTTTAATAAAATGGATAAGAAATTCTTTGCATTTTCTAACCTTGCAGAAATTTTTTTATAGAAAGTAACCACTCAGCTTCATTGGCAGGGTGTGCATCTTTATTCCCTGGCTCTCTGTTGAAAAAAATAACTATGGGTAATTCATGCAGCCTTTTAGAAAATAAAGACAATCCTATAATATTATAGCAGTTGTTTTTTTTTTATTTTGAAGATAATTACTCTTTTCTCTACCTAACAATGTCAGGAAGTAGGTTGTAAGAACTGCAGTTTAACTAATAATACTTACAAAAGGCTTAAGACATGCAAATAAAACTTGCCATCCCTAAGTTCAAGAAGATCTGCAGTTTGTCGGCCCCACAGTAGGGCTATCTGTTAGCAAGAAAGAATAAAGTCCCATGATTTTACATTATTTACTGTGCAAAGGTTAAAGATATAAGACAAATTGAAAATATTCATGTATTTAAATAGTACTTAATCATTATGACTCGATCAATATTTTAAAATTGAAGAAAATAATATGATTACTCACCATATGTAAAATAGCAGAGCGCTTCTTTTCATCTATCTTTGGGGCCATATTTGGTAAATTAACTCATAAATCCAAGGCAGCTGAAAATGTAAACGAGTTCAACTAATTGTACATTTTTCATAAAAATTTTGTTTTTCTTAGGTTTTGGGAGTAAAAGAAAATAATAAATCCAAATATTATAGTAAAGGTTGAAGAGATGGTAGGCGGGTAGGTAACACCAAATCTGTACCAGGAAAGAGAACCTTAAATAATATCAGTCAGTGTCCTAACTAGTAAGAGTAAACATGATGATAAAATGAAACATTAAAACAGCATTCATCACGGTAATATCTTATTTTAGTGTCATAGTACTCATAGATTAAAATAGAATGAAAATAAAGTTTTTTCTTGATAGCTTTTTAGGCCTAATTTTATATTCTGTAAAAAAAATTTTTTTAAAAAAGCATAAAATAACAACCAATTTTCTCATTTTACAAGCAAAATTTTTTTAACTCCAGCAATCTTTTGTCATTTAATGCACTATGAATGGCTGACTTTGTCCGTCATTGAGGTGTTCTTCGTAAAGAAAATGTCAACATCTGTTAACTTTGAAGCAATAAAAAATCTATTTATTAGGCTAATAATAATTTTTTTTTTTTTAAGTCACTTTAAAAATCAAACGTTACTACGGTGCTGTCTAACATGCTGCCATCATATCACCCGCCACAGCTTGAGACATTTTTATAATTGTAAAAAGTAAAACATTTTCAGGTGAACATATTTTCAAACCACATTAAATGATTCAGAATTGTTGATAAATCCCCTGAGAGCATTGGAGAAGTGGTAACATGGAAAAGGGGGAGGTCAAAAAAAGCTAAGGATTGGAATGGCTTGACATGTAGCAGTAATATATGTTAAGCACATCAACAGAGCAATCATTTGGGAACCTGGATGACATAAAATCTCCTTCTTTCCGTGGCTTGTACAAGGCATGCACCGTGAGGTTTCTGGTATAATTAATGAAGGCTTTGAGAATGATGAATAGGGAAACCAAAAGTAACTCATGTGGCTATTTCGTAAAAATGTCCACCACCACCCCCCCCCCCCGGGACCAAGTTAGATGAAATAGGTGAGCTCCGCCATATAATGACTATGTGAAGGCTTTGAGAATGATGAAAAGGGAAACCAAAAGTAACTCATGTGGCTATTTCGTAAAAAAGTCCACCACCACCCCCCCCCCCCGGGACCAAGTTAGATGAAATAGGTGAGCTCCGCCATATAATGACTATGCATTGTAGGATGATAATATGACAGGTAAGAGTAATCGACATGGAAGATGGGTACTAATGGTGTCACAATTAAATGACTATATGGGCAGTGTGAACAATGGAGGGTATTTTAAGAAGTATTTTAGCCAAGTATGGGAGAGTGTGTGTCTATCCTGAATAGTTGTGACATTAGAGACAAGTACCTGGTATTCAGAGATCTGAGTATAAGACTTTCAATGAGTAGAAAGCAGAAAACAAGCTGTGCTTGTTTGTAGTTAGTGCAATTCAGTTGACAATAGGAATGAGGATTGAAAGTTTTTTTATAATAAATAAACATAAGAATGCGTAAAACAAAAAATCGTGGATGACATATTATTTCTGGAAAACTATAGAAATGTTATATCAAAATTTGGAACATTTATTTGGAAGCACCCAACATCAGGGAAGCTGGATTCTCCATAAAATGTCTGGGTAAAAATATGTATTTATTTATGTGCTGGAAATGAATATGCACAAAGTAAGCAAAAAACATTTTGATTTATTTGGATCAATAAAAGAATCTTATCTTATCAAGTCCACAAATCTAAAAAACAATTTGACTGGTGGATGTTTTGGAAAGGTGCCACTGAACTGATATCTACCTCAAATTAAGAAAATTGCAAGTACAATTGCAAGTAAGCAAAATTATATTTCATGAAAGAAGTGCTACATTTTTATTAGCTTTGTTTATATTCTTGAGCTGATAATTGATAATGCTAATATTGTGAATAGTTTTATAAAAAGTATAATTTTTAATTTTAATGATTTTTTTTTTTTAAACTCTTTTCTTTTGAGATGTCATTTGTGGCCCCAGGTTTAAAGAAACATTTTTGGCCCTCCTAGTCAAAAAGGTTTGACAGCACAGCGTAGATAATCAGAATACTGTATACTGAAATACTGTAATAACTAATAGGCTAATAGTAGTAATAGGCTTGGATTTTCTTACTTAACCCTAACAACAAATAGTGATAAGTGCAACACTGTTTTATTAATAATTGAATACGCCAAATTAAGAGATAACCATTTAATGACGATTGTCTTGTACTTCTGACACCAAAAGTTGTTGATACACTGAGTCTGATCCCTCCTTCTTTCTCATGACATAAAAGTTATGCATATGAATACACTTTTTTTTACATTTCAATCCTTTTTCTGGCCCCATGAATTAAATGATTTATCTTATTAATTATTATGAATGATTTGAATAACAAATTACAAATGACAGATGTCAGAAATAGTGTGGCTATTTAGTTTACTCATTAGTCTTAAGGTTTAAGCCTAAGCTATTTGAAGTATTTGAATAGTGAATAGCCAGGGCCACATGCAACTGAATTGTAACTTACAGTTTTACAGATTACTGGTTTATTTTCAATTCTCGTTTTTTTCTCCTTCACTTTCAGCTCATGACTCATGATAATGTACTGCCTTTTTTGTGTGTTTATACTACGTCTACTGTACTGTAACTGTAAGTAATTGACCGTAGTATAAAGTAAAGTATAATATACTGATTGATGAATGATTTACTACCTAGATAGTCTATTAATATTATTATTACACTCTTCAAATTTACAGACAGATGCATCCACAGTTACAGGCTAAGCAGCAGATAAGCACTCAGACCAAGACCCATGGCAGGGGTAAGTTTATTTATTACTTATTTATCAGTTCAGTAAATAATTGAAATTGAAATAGTTCTCCGAGTCAGTCAGGTAAGTTAAACATTTAATTCAAAGACATAAATAACTTCGCTAATGTATGAAACATTGAAATACCTGTTTAATTGTAGCTTTTGCACTGCATCATTGTCCTTTAATTGCAAAATAAAATCCTTTAATCTGGGTTCGTCAGTGCTTACTCGATTTTCAGAGTGTGTTGTGTTTTTTTTTGAACTATTGAAATTTAAGCGGCTCGCCTCGTTTTCAAATCAACCCGGAAAAGTGACCTGGTTATTTGATTGGTACTACGTTTAAAGCGGCGGTAAACCGAACACGCCGAAGGCTGTGTTTACTACCGCAGCCAGAGTATGAAAATCCATGGATCTAACGCTTTAGTTAAAAGCGTATTAACTTACTAAAACTTATAGTATTGGCAGTATTGGTACAATTAAGTAAAATATTTTGATAAAGAGTTTTAGATACTAGAGATTATTAGAATTATAATTGCGTTCTAAATAATCTTAGCCATATAATTGTGAATTGAATGAATATATGAAGATACTTTTGTGAGATTATTCCATCGTGAAAATAAAACGTTGTATATCCAGAATTGATTGTGGAGGCTTTGAATTAATTAAATTTACACATTATTTAAATTCTAGGCTAGTGTTTTGTGCATCTGTGAGTCTGAATAAACATAGAGTTCCTGGACGCATCAGTGCTGTATATAAACCCATGCATGCTACTTGATAAAAATGTTGACAATGCAATTAACAGGAAAGTAACTTTGGATTTGAAGTCTTTTCCTAAACTCACCCATTGTTCATGTGCAGTGATGGCGGAAATTCTTGTTCCATAGAATAACCTACTTTATCATAAACATGGTCATTTAAAACAGAAATAGTGTTCGTCACTAGCGGGTGCTTACTGCACTGGGCAACATCCTGGCTTTTTAATTTTTCCAGGTAACAAAATTAATATGGGAAATAAAACAATACAATTACTCATTTTATATATTTAATTGGTGGGGGATTTTTGTTGGGCACAAAAGAAATATGTATTGATTTTCAGGTTTGGTAGGGAATTGAATGAACCCTCTAGTATGGAACAACACATGTGAAGAGAAAACTGGCGAGGACGTCATACAAAAAGCTAGCGCTTAATTAAACAACCCTTAAAAAACAAAGTTTTCGTATAAATCCTTTATAAATGTAATATAAAACAATGGAGCTGAAAATTTGACAAGACATTCATTTATGTAACGCATAAGAATCTCATTTAGTGACCCAAGGCTCGTAATCGCTCATTATTTTTTCACGCCCCTGAACTATGTTAATATTCTAATGACCCACACACTTTTACACCGCAGAGTTATTTCACCGGCTATTTCAAAAACACAAATGAAAATATTACACACCAAATGCAATTTAAAAAGATTCTCTTGTAGCGCAGTTATAGGGAATTTTATTTCCGTGTCTTCATATTTCCTTCATCTTCCCCTTGAAAAACTGGAGAGAAAAAAATGATTTTGAGGGGTTGGGGTTGAAAATTGGATAGATGTCATTGGAAACGAGTCTATGTGCCAAGCTTCAGCTTGAAATATTGACGGGAAGTTGGTCAATTAGCCGTCTGAATATTTTACCCTAAACACACAAAAGTGAAGTTAATTTAAAGCTCATGACTCATGGTCAAATGACATGAGTCATAGCGAGCGAACCAACGTATTTGATATTTGACATAATAATAGATGTTTAATTTTCTGTTAGCTTCATAGTTTCAACAACATAACTTTAAAATGGGTCCTTACAAAAATATTTTCTGTAAAAATTGTGAACATTAAGAATAATTGTCCGTTAGTAATATTTTATTGAGTCGGAAACCTTTAACTGCTTTCTTTTCACCTTGTGTAGATGCCCCTATCACCGGCCCTGATAATTCTTTAACAAATATGTTTTGTCCTGCAAAATGCATTCGGAAAAAACTGAGTTTTAAGACTGTGTGGAGATGGCTTATTCACTAGTGCACTGAATTCTAGACCCAAAAATAACAAGAACAATGACATAATTCAACAAAAATCCAAACATAGGACTCGTCAACCACGGAAGGTGGCTCATTTTATTGAAGAAAAACTAATACCACAAAATGGTCGTTGCCTACGCCTACACATCCTATGGTTAAAGGCTACGGGAGTAAATCCCAACAGAAACATTTGACAACCAACTCTTTGATTATTTTTTTAATCTGCAACTTCCCTGCAACAAAAATGCGTTAGGCCTGTATATAAATTGAAAATTTGAAGTTTCTTTTGGCTGTGTGGAGATGGGTAACAGCTGACTGGGAAACAGTTTATCCTCTATTAAAACGCTTCGCGCAAACCTCATACTTCGCCACAGACCTATAATAGGGAAATTAAACCACCATGTTTAGAGGCGGAAGGACGCAGTAGTAAAGTCCTGAGGGGAAAAAATGTAACTGATAGCCAAGAATAATTAAAAGCTAACTAAATGAAACAAAATTTACAAAAAAAATGGAAAAAAACCTAGACATAAAACAAAATGCATGATGAAGTAAATTTTGATATTTTAATACGAGGCATGCATTCGCATATATTACTATAAAATATTTACAGTGTATGTTGTTTAATTATTGGTTAGTTTTTTTAAAAAAAACTATTATACTCTTCTTTAAAAAAAATTACATGCGCACTGTTGCAGATAATTGTTTCCAAAATTCAAAATTAGCCGTGTCTGAAGCCAAAGATAATCTCATGAAGCAACATCGACCCCACCCCCCCCCCCTCCTTCCCCAACCACAAACCTAACTTAAAATTTGCACACAATAATGTAGCGTTAATTAAATGTCCAATTTTATGATATATCTTTAAAAAAAATTACATGCGCACTGTTGCAGATAATTGTTTCCAAAATTCAAAATTAGCCGTGTCTGAAGCCAAAGATAATCCCATGAAGCAACAACGACCCCCCCCCCCCCCCCTCCTTCCCCAACCACAAACCTAACTTAAAATTTGCACACAATAATGTAGCGTTAATTAAATGTCCAATTTTATGATATAAGTAAGTCAATGCGAGTTTAATAAAGAAAGTCAAATATCATTTATTCTAATAACGGCTTTAAATTATGTTACAGATCTTATAGAGCACATAGAACGGTAACAAATACATTTTTGAGATGCTAGGTTCAAAGTTATGAAGTGATCAATGTTTTTTGTTAAATATATGAAACCCATTTTTCTTTTTTTTACAGTTTTTAAGCTTTCTTATTTTCCTACTTGGCTCAAATTTTCATGGATTGGATATTAATATAATATGTAGGTTGTTTTATCTAATTCTAAAAAAAAGAAGAAAAAAAAGGCGGCGCACGATGAACACTTTTGAAGTAACTATTTGAACTGCATGTAGGGATCAACACACAGCAATGATGAATCGCTATCACAAACACATCATTGTCAATTAAATGTGATCAGCACGTGATAACTGGCAGCCGATGCCCCAAAACGCGTGAACTGCATGTAGGGATCAACACACAGCAATGATGAATCGCTATCACAAACACATCATTGTCAATTAAATGTGATCAGCACGTGATAACTGGCAGCTGATGCCCCAAAACGCGTGAACTGCATGTAGGGATCAACACACAGCAATGATGAATCGCTATCACAAACACATCATTGTCAATTAAATGTGATCAGCACGTGATAACTGGCAGCTGATGCCCCAAAACGCGTGAACTGCATGTAGGGATCAAACACACAGCAATGATGAATCGCTATCACAAACACATCATTGTCAATTAAATGTGATCAGCACGTGATAACTGGCAGCTGATGCCCCAAAACGCGTGCCCACCATAGAGCGGTAATCAACAATCAACGGAGAGTAATCGATTGGTGGATGAGTGCAGCCTTGATTTCCCCTCTTAATTGACCACCACTCTTCCAATCCCGACACGCCTTCTGCTTTAAATCCCGTCTATTATAGGTTTTCATTTTTAATATGCTACGCCACACTGCTAGAGCTCCCCCTAGAGCTCCCCTTTATTTGTAGACGTAATCAAGTGTAACAAAAACTGTTAAAATATTCCTTCACGTAACGTCCCTTAAACCCATTTGATTTAAGTGTTAGAACTATTCATGGTAGTTAAAATCTAAAGACCCACAATAGGCCCAGCACTGCGCATGGTCAACATTTTCGTCCTTAATTTTTAAAAAAAAAAAAAAAGATTATCTGCACATTTTATTTCCAAATCAATGTCTAACTGCAGGATTTCGTTCTTCGCAAGGCAGAGGATCAGATCTTTAATCGGATCTGTTGGTTCAGTTGTCGCCGTGGTCTAACGGAGGACTCTTTGAGTTAAGTAGCTCTGACTGTGCATTCTGCGGGGTGTGATTGACTTTAACACAGGACACTGATGCGTCCAAAGGAACCTCCGATATTGTGGTCGAACAGAACTCAGACTTTTCAGCATTGGACGACTTGAGTTCGCTGTGCACCGGCTCGCGTTCAGCTGCGTCAGAGAAGCAGGAGAATCCCATGCTGTGCACCCAGTTGGCTGACTTGTAGCACGCCGTGCAAGTGCACTTCTCGTGGTGACGCTTTTCAAATGTCTGATGAAAGAAAAGGAAATTGGGTTTGTCAGTAACTGTTTCACGATCATCATTTGGGAAAAATGTCACAAACCGTGCCGAGGAATATTTTGAAACTTCATGGAAGAAAACCTTGCAGGGCAGGAAGTCCCTAATGCTGAAGTAATCGATAATTTTACAATCGAGCAAAGGAAACTTCAAAATACCTGCAACAATTTGACACTGATACCGATAACTTTCCCTAGTGATGTCTGTCACTAATAACGACCATAAATGATACCTCTCACAATTTGACACTATTATCTATTCTAAGTGATAACTGCCACAATTTAAAACTAATAAATATCCCGTTACTATGGACGGCAGCGTTGTTGTTGTTTTATGACTACAAACTACTTTTTATTGTGTGAATACCGTGGACCGCAGACCCATAACTGGAGGGACCCAAGTTTGGACACCTGGATCAAACTTGACCCAATCCTTTAAGCTCTAAGCTCTAAGTATGTGCCCCAAGGCCAAGCCACTCTGTTTTACCAATATTTCCCATAAGGCAAGGGTGGGAAACCCGCGGGCCACATGCGGCCAACTGAAACGTCTAATGTGGCCCGCAAGAAGTTCCAAGAACTGGAATAATGTTTTCGTATTATGTTCGAACTGTGAAAAGATTATATGTAACAATCATTGGAGAATAGGGCCTACATATAAATAGCAAAATTGTCAAAAGTAACTTATAATTATAATAATAATCACAGCAAATTTTAAAAAAAATATTCAACTGCTTATTACCGAACTGAACTTGAAATACATTTTCGAACTGAACTTGAAATAAATTTTCGAAACGTATTTTCAAAGAAGTATAGCAGTTAAAAATGATCATGCAGCCCGCCACAGAAAAAATTTCCATGCGGCCCTCGGTCCAAAAAGTTTTACCACCCCTGCCATAGAGCAAATTTGGACAATGACAATGTAACGAGCACATTTTTGATTTTCATTCAAACCTACAGTTCGTTTGGGCGAACGGTGGGGCAAGCCTCTTCGACGCTCTTTCGTGGTCTGGGACAGTGACGCATCTCCCTTGACAACATGGCGTTGCGATGCTGAAGTGACGTCATCTCCCTGCCCGTTATCGTTGTTCGGCGGCAACTTGACCGTTAACTTCTTGCTTCCAGTGTCATCGCTTATGTCCAATGGGCCATCGAACAACTGGGAGCTGGGCTTAGGAACCTTGTTGAACTGATCCAGCTCTCGCCTCACAAACGCAAATGACTGTTTGTTTTCTTGACTCCAAGAACTGTCGGAGATCTTAACCCTGGGGAACGTTCACGTGTTATGTAATTATACATTTGTATATTATAGTATATTGTACGGTATATACATTTACAGTGGTACCTCGGCAAGTTCGTTCCAGAACTCGGTTCGTAACCTGAAACATTGAAATCAATGAAATAGAGATAATCCGTTTCAAAAGGTAAGAATCGTTCTTTTTATTAACATCCGGTCGTTTCCCTTACAAAACGCAAAGAATATGTCGTGTACTTGACGGATTAACTAAAGAGAAAAAAACACCACCAAATACATTAAATGTAAAATCTCTCTCCCCCCTCTCTCTCTCCCTCTCCTTCCTTCTCTCTATCCCCCTCTCTCTCTCTCTCTCTCTCTCTCTCTCCCTCTCCTCTCCTCTCCTCTCCTCTCCTCTCCTCTCCTCTCTCTCTCTCTCTCTCACTCTCTCTCTCTCTCTCTCTCTCTCTCTATCTATCTATTTCTCTCTCTCTCTCTCTCCCTCTCCCCTCCTCTCCTCTCCCCTCCTCTCCTCTCCTCTCTCTCTCTCTCTCTCTCTCTCTCTCTCTCTCTCTCTCTCTCTATCTATCTATCTATCTCTGTCCCCTCTCTCGCCTTCGTTCGTAACCCGAGGCACTGTTCGTTACCCGAGACAAATGTTTTTGGAAGTTGTTGTTCGTAACCCGAATTATCCGTGACCAGAGGCGTTCGTAACCTGAGGTACCACTGTTGTGTGGCATCGCTATTCTTTAAGCCTACTTTACTCCGTATGGCAAAACGAAGCCCTTAAAATTATGTATAAATGTAAACATTAAAGATTACTGTACAATGAAATTATCTTGTTTAATGTCTGTAAGTAAATATGCCTGTTTAAATTAATTATCAAGATACTATCAATATTTAAATTTTGACGCTAGGGAGAATGTCATTTTTATAAACCAAATTTAAATTACCCCCCCCCCCAACCCAATTGTAAAATGAGTCCCACAACCTTGGGGTGGGTAGGGCTGGTCTTTGAGAATGGCAAGAAAAGAAAAGTAAATAGAAGTATTTTTAATATGCACTTTTTGAATGAAATAAATAACTGAATCCTCACCGGCTTCTAGTAAGTGATGTGTCATTCTCACTCTGACACGACACAGCTGTCACGAGTGGAGATTTTTGGAGTTTCAAAAGCAAAGATTTGTAGGACGACTGCTGAGACTGTGCTGGCGACCACTTGGCTGCACGACGTCTAGACGCAACGAACTTGCCACTTCTCCATGGCCAAGGCTGGGAGATCAAATCAGACACGGGAAGTACGTAGGAGATACGGGTGGGTCGTTAATAGTATAGAGATAACTCAGACGGAAGGCAACTCATCAAAAGATCAATGTTTCATTTAATTTCACACAATTACTCATAATTGAACAACAAAATTTTAGATTACACCCCTTCGTATAAATGCCCCTGAAGCCTTTTCACAGTCATATTACTTTGTTGAAGGAAGCCCAAATTTAGAAATTGCTAAATATACACTCAAAACCCTCCACATTATCTTACTACTATTTAAAATAAAAACTCCTCTCTTTAAAAAAATGTCAGAGAAAGACAGATTTGCTTTCACGTAGTGACCAATAGATTTCCGGGTGCATTCAAATTATCAAATTGTTAGTTTACTGTATTGGAACAAACTTACATTTTTAGAGGTTTCATCATTGGCCGGAAATACAAATTTTTCAGCTCGTGAACTTGTCTCCGCCTCCCACTGCAAAAAGTCTTGGCGCTTCATCAGTGAGAGAATATTTCGGTACTTGAGTTGTAGCTCGAAACGAGATTTATGAGGAAGGTTGGTGCTAAAGGATGATTATCAATAATATTTTTTTTTAAAACAACAAAAAGAACGTAATTTTCGCTGATAGATATAAATCAGGAATAAAACATCAATACATTTCAGTTTGGTACCTTGTATCATCTGTACTGTATTGTATTGTGATCTTCTTCTATCCCCTTTCACCCAAACATGAGCTTACATTAACACAACGCTCTAAACCAGGCCTGCACAACATACGGCTCGCGGGTCGCATGCGACCCACCAGCACCCACTTTGTGGCCCGCGAAGTAAGAAATATTATTTATTATTACTATTTTCATAATAGCTACGTCCTATTTTCTTTCGGCCCGCACACGTTTTTCATAAAATATCACGGCCCGCCTTACATTTTGAATTATGCAGGCCTGCTCTAAACCACTGACGATATTAACAAAGAGTGTCACAATTTTACAGATTGTTTAACGTGCACTACAAAAATTGTTGAGAAAACTGTTACAATGAGTTTCGATATATACTTTTTAGAAACTATTTGTTTGATTAAATGTCTCCTATGATAAGTAAAAAAAGTAGCAAATACAGGACACGGATACTACTGTTAAAACACATTATAATTCATTCAGCCAACAAACCGGTTAACGTTCTCTGCAAACGAATCTATAGGCGAACGTGTACTGGGAAACAGTTTGGCCATCTCCCGCTTTGACTGCTGAAGAGCTTTGACCTTCCGCATCGCTTCGTTGAGTTCCCTGGACGTCGCCAGCGTATGTTCGGAGGGGAAATGATCATCACCTTCTTCCCTGAAGTCACCGTCCCACATTTGCGGCTCGTTCATAAAAAGCGCGTCCATTTGTGTTGGCCCTTTCAGATCTTGGGGGAGCGTGCTGAAAAATATGGTTGCCTTGGACGGACGCCACAGGCTCCTTTCCCTTTTTCTGGAGCGCGGGTCTGTTGGGTACAGAACTTGTTGGGAGGAAGTGTCGTGAAACAAGAGAACCCCGTCCGTGGACCAACGTTTTGATGGACGGCCGATCTTTGTTTCGTTTCCCATGTTTCCATTGAGGGCTTTTGGACTGCGTGGTCTTGTCTTTAACCAATCATCAGCTTCGGGTAATGCTCCACTCTGAGCAAAAGCGCGAGTTTCCTTCTCGGTGTTTGACGCGCATTGCTTACTTTCCTCCATTTTAACCCGGGAAGAGTATGAGTAATGTGACTCGGCGCCCTGTGACGCGACACAACCTTGACCTGGTTGTAAATTTGCCTGATTTTTAAAGGGTGAAATGAGTTTGTCGCCGGGATAAAAGCGATGATCGCCATATTGAAAAGCACTTTGAGGAGTTCCTTTCGACTTCTGCGCATCGCTTTCGTCATCTTTATACCCTTCCAACTGGTTGCACAAGCGCATTTGTTCCAAATACGGTGAGCACGAGGCGACTTTGGAATGATTCCTGTCACTTAAAGTTACAGTGTTATCCGTTGACGGGTCGTAATTGACCTGGGGGAACACAATACAGGCCTCGTGCAGCGACCCGGGCTTATCCGCGGAAGAGCTCTCCGGTGTTGACGGAACAAGAAAGCCATTCTCGGCGCCTGACGCGAAGAGCGCCAGTATCTCTGAGCTGGAGTCATTTCTGGAGGGGGACAGACCAGATTCATTGCCCAGGCTCAGCAGCTGCTCGGACAGACTCGAGCTGCCAGTTGACGAGAGTCTGGCCATTGACGTCAGAAATGAGTTGTGTCGCCTTGTTTAGTTCTAATTTGGACGGCCTCTGCCATGGCTGAAAATATTTATTAAGGATTTGATTGGAGCTTGAAAATTCAATAAATATTAATAAAAAGCGAAATTTAACTACAATTGTGATATTTTTTTTTTACATTAACAATAGTATAGAGTTCTGCGTGCATTGCCGCCTTGTCTCGGATTGTGAAGTAAGGAAAAACTATTAGCATAAAAACGCGAGAAAGACAAATGTCACTAGTTGTCATTTCATGACTACATTTTAAGTTTTAAAAAAAATTGCACACTATTCTGATTCAAAATGATTTAAATATCTTTATTTAAGAATCATTCCACTTTATAAGAAGCTAAGGGCTTACATACTTAGATGGCTTACATACTTAGATGGCTTACATACTTAGATGGCTTACATACTTAGATGGCTTACATACTTAAATGGCTTACATACTTAAATGGCTTACATACTTAGATGGCTTACATACTTAGATGGCTTACATACTTAGATGGCTTACATACTTAGATGGCTTACATACTTAGATGGCTTACATACTTAGATGGCTTACATATTTAGATGGCTTACATACTTAGATGGCTTACATACTTAGATGGCTTACATACTTAGATGGCTTACATACTTAGATGGCTTACATACTTAGATGGCTTACATACTTACATCTAATTTTCGAATAAATGATTGATGCTGTTTTTCTTTTTTTTTTACATTTTAAATAATCAAACGGATTTCAAGAATCAAATAG
Source organism: Lymnaea stagnalis (assembly GCA_964033795.1). Taxonomy (NCBI): domain Eukaryota; kingdom Metazoa; phylum Mollusca; class Gastropoda; family Lymnaeidae; genus Lymnaea; species Lymnaea stagnalis. The sequence goes on along the minus strand of CAXITT010000214.1, from coordinate 912,045 downwards.
GTTCAATGACCTCGGTCTAGTGCAATGTGAATTTTTTTTCACCAATAATAATATTCAATGCCATATGTCAGCATTCCAATAAAAGAAAAAGTAAAAGCCGTGCAACAAGACGAACAAGCGAATCAAATAAATGATTTCCTGTTTTAACTTGAAGGCTTCTTTGGATTGAAAACTCTGACCTTGGGTTCGGCACGAGCTTTTCGGAACAAAAACCACCAAAACTAGACAGTAACATTACCTCAGTGGTTTCCAAACTGTGCTCCGCGGCCGCTCCCTTCCCCCGTAACACTACTCATAAACTTGTAGAAATATCACATTAAGAAATGGCGTCAGCGGGCCGTCGAGCTTGCGCTCTTTATGCCCTCCCCAAAACACCCCTCCCCCAACCCGGTATCGGGCCGCGGAGTGTCACGTCGGGGATGTCCCTTTGTCAGGGCGGCCCCCACCCGAGTCTGCTCGACCAGGACTCCGCCGGGGCTGTCCTAACCCAAAGACACCCGGTCGATCCGACACTGTGTTATTTCGCACAGTGCACACGATCGACTTTCTCAGGGATGGAAAATTTTACGTCTTAATATCTTCCCCCACCCATCCCGGGGAAGCGTTAGACGCCCTATAAGAGGGATTCTAAAGTGGGTTTCCACAACGCAACTAATTCGCGAAGCAGCTGGGACGAAACGGTTGCCTTGGAGCAGCTTCTCAGGGCTGCGTAAACTTGTAGAAAAGAGTTCAATTCCAACCAAAGCCAAATCAAGCAAAAACATAATCAGCAAAACACCCCGGATAGATGGGACTCTTTAACCTTGGATGGCTACACATCTAAGAGAAGGAAACCCTGAATTCAAACCCGGAGATGGAGTCCCGTAGGCGGATATCATTGGTACAATGAAACATTCCGACAACTCCTGCGACGCCACTGGTGCCAAGCTGTATCATCCAAATGATGTTCCCTTTGGGCTATCCAGCGGCGTGGAGAGAGGCGATTTGCTGCTGGGAACCAGCTTATAATCCTTGAATGTGGAATTCGTCCTGCGAAGCCCGCACCATCGTCACCATTGTGACGGACGGATGCCAGCAAAAAAATAAAATAATAATAATAAATTTATTTATTATATATGTAGTGTGTGAGCTAAAGAATTTAAAATAATATACTTTCTAAAATTTATAAAATGTCCTTCAAGTCTTTGACTTAAAGGAACGAAGACTGCGCCATGATTTTCTAGACACTACGTTGATGAAGTTTTTAAGAAATGGTTTCAATTTCAACAAGGCTGATAGTAACAGAGATGCTTGTCTTTTCAATACAAAAATAGGAAATGTTGTTTTTTCCGCAAATTTAGGTGGAAACTATACAGTTACATTTGGTGCAAGTTGACATTAGTGGGTAACGGGAAACTCCAAAAAAAAATAAAATAAATAAATTAGTGAATACAAATAAGATAAGGGAATTGAGTAAGGAGAGTGACTGTTAACTATTCATAATAACAACATATACAATTTCATTAAATTTTCAATGCACTGGTCATTAAATTCGATACTGACTTAAAATGGCCCTAATCTATAGTACCGGTAACCATGGGCGCCCGCAGAAAACTTTCTAGGGGGGGGGGGGGAAAAAAAAAACGATTAACTTTCAAGGGGGGGTATATAGTTTTAATTTACTGTAGCGTATTTGTATGGTGAACGAACGGACAGGACATCAGCTTAGTTACTTTCTCTTTACTTTAATAAATTTTTTTTATCCAATCAATCCAGGGGGGGGGGGGCAAGTGCCGCGCCCATGCCGGTATCTTGTGCTGAATACGAATTTAACCATGATTGTTTAAAATTGACTCTTGTTTTGAAGATATTTCATAGAGTTCATTTTCTATTTCACCGTGTAAATGTATCCAGTAAGACTGCAGCAACATCCTAAAATGATGTTGAAGCATGATCAAGACTACAAAACAATGGAAACTTATACAAGAAAATGTCTTAATTACTTTATATCGAAAACGCAAACAGCTGGAGCCTTTCTTCAGAAAGTAAAGTAATCTGTTCCGATGAGGGCCTCATGAACGTCTTAAAAATCATTCATGAACCACAAGAATGGAGACTATTTGCAGACTCTTCAAAGCTGAGCCTTAAAGCTTTTTGCACAATGGGAACCGTCCTCCATCTATTCCAGTAGAGCACGCCGTCCACATGAAAGTGACATACGATAACTTGAAACAGCTACTCAATTCCATTCTGACACCTCTGTGGTGATTTGAAGGTAGTGGCACAGTTATCAGGGACGTCATGGTGGGTCATTTGCCCCCCCCCCTTTTCCCCTGGATTTTTGCAGGTTCCCCTGGATTTTTGCAGGTTTAATTTAATTTCTATGTACTGTGGCTCCTCCAGTAATAAATAACTTTACAAGCAAGGACCAAGTTTTGGTTTTGTCCCCCTTCCCTTTTCCCCCTGGATTTTTGCAGGTTTAATTTAATTTCTATGTACTGTGGCTCCTCCTCCAGTAATAAATAACTTTACAAGCAAGGACCAAGTTTTGGTTTTGTCCCCCTTCCCTTTTTTTTGAAAAAAACTTGTAATGATGCCCCTGCCTTTTAATGGGACTGAAGCAGGGATATACAAAATACACATGTTTCTTATGTGAGTGGGATAGCGGATTAAGGGAATTGCACTACTTGCGGATGGAGCGGATTAAGGGAATTGCACTACTTGCGGATGGAACGGACTCGCCGACAAAATGTAGAATTTGGAGAGAAGAATATCAGGCACCAGATCTGTCTGGTCAAGGGTCACAAAATCCTGTTACCCCCCCCCCCCCCCCCCCCCCCCCCAAAAAAAAAAAAAAACACAAA